>JAYEAL010000340.1:0-166786 GCA_036419045.1 Scirpophaga incertulas
ATACGGTTTTGACAGCTCGGCCGCCATTTTGGCTAACTTTAAAGGCCCATAACTCCCAAAGTACTCATCCGAACTCGACGGGACTTTCGAAGGGGGCCACGGCTGTGCCTCCTCCATTTGGCAAGACGACCAAAACCGGAATTGGAGCCGAGAAAATTTTGAGGACTAAAACCGGCGCCATCCTGTAGGGGAGGTCTGGGCGACTCAGAAAAGTCCAAACACCGGCATCCTGCGGCCTCTGGTCACGGAGATATTTCACCTTAAAAATCGGATCTGACAGCTGGCGGCCATTTTGGGAAAATTTCAAACGCCAATATCTCCGGATCTAGGGGACGTAGAGGGGTGGGATCTTTTCTGGTAACTGTCCCCCGACACCCTCTGCAGGGTCGCGGCAGTTACGAACGGTTTCGGTGGTTTTCGGAAACCACCCTCCGGAAACCGGCTCGCGGGGTAGAGCTCGGCGCGCCCTTCACGGGGAGCCCAAGAACCGATAGCCTGGGACTAGTGGTTTCCGAGATATTTGGCTTTAACCAAATTAGTGACAAATTTGGAGGCTGGTTATCTCGGGAACTACTGGAGCTAGGTGGGCCGAGTTTGGGCTCGTTAGGGAGGGCTCGGGGAGGGCTACCCATTGCCGTAGAGAGACCAGCCAAAAACCGGTTTTTGGAAAAATTTGAAAAAACGGAAAAAATTTTTTCCAAAAAATCGGTCACAATAGTGAACTATAGACTTAGACTAGGCCTAGAAGTAGACATAGATAGATATAAGTAGGTGTTAGACGCAACTAAAACCAATTAGGTAATTGAAATAGCACTAATTGTATATTTTGACAGTGTGTGGCGCTTATTGGCCCACACACATAGAGTAGAACTAGTATAAGCTTGAGAAATTGTTGACTGCTTATTGCTTTTGCAAACTGTACTGTTGCTTGCTGCCGACAAAAAACGGCTATTTAATATACTGATTAAATAGGACACAGACACACACCTCCAAACATGTTTGGCATGAGAACACCCACTAAACCCGGGGGAACAAGGGACCGCCCATCAACTTCCCCAGGGGTACCGGCAGCGACAAACAAGACAACAACGAAAGGAACGGACGCAGCCGGGATAGCAAAGAGAAAGGTGACAGCAAGGACCAAGACCCCTGACCCAGCTCCAAGGAGTTCCCTGACAGGCCTGATGGCAAGAGCCCTCAAACTATTAAACGAGACAAAGTCGCAAATGGATCAGTCAGGAAACATCAAGGGAACCATAAAGACAACGGTCCTAAAAAATGTACAGAGCCTATATGAATTAGTGAGAGAATCGGAAGAGAAGAGAGAGACGGAAAGAAGAGAACGAGAAAGCCCCACGCCATTCACCCCCCTCCTGGCCACAGTAGCGGAGCCGCAGATAACACCACAGATAGAGGAAATGCGGGAGCTCCTAAGCCAAAATGCGCGACAGATGTCTGAACTAAATGAAAGACTGGAAGCCCATACGAAAATGATGAGCACACAGACATCGTATGCCGAAGTCGCAGCAAAAGGAGGTACAAACACCAACAATATCCCGCAGACCCGGACGCTACACTCAGTAGTGGTAACTTCCCGAAAGGAGGAGGATACAGGGGAGGAAGTACTAGAGAAGGTACGAAAGGCAGTGGACGCCAAAGAGGGCTGGATAGAGATCAAGAAGGTGAGAAAAGCGAAAGACAGAAAAGTGGTAATAGGACTCGCAACGAGAGACGAAAGAGAAAAGCTGAAGAAAAGACTGCAACAGGAAGAGAATATAAGGGTGGAGGAAGTAAAAAATAGGGACCCGCTACTGATAATGACAAATGTGTTAAACTCAAATAAAGACGAAGACATAATTAAGGCATTTGAAAATCAAAATCGAAGTATTTTCAGAGATGTAGGGCCCGACGAGCATAGAATGCAAATAAAATATAGAAAAAGAGCCAGAAACCCCCATCAGAGGCACGTGGTAATGAGCGTCTCACCAATCATCTGGCGCAGAACCTTGGAAAAAGGCCACGTATACCTAGACCTTCAACGTGTGCAAGTACGGGATCAGACACCGCTAGTGCAGTGCTCAAGGTGCCTTGAATATGGCCATAGTAAACGATATTGCACACAAACGGAGGACCTGTGCAGCCACTGTGGCGGCCCGCATTTAATGGAGAAATGTGACCAGTTTCTTGCGGAAGCTCTACCCGAATGCAGAAACTGTGCAAAGGCCGGCCTGGAGGGGACAAACCACAACGCATTCAGTAGAGAATGCCCCGTGAGGGCTAGATGGGATGCCATAGCCAGGTCAACCGTAGCATATTGCTAAAGTTACTATGGCCAAACAAAAATCTTACCAGGTGCTACAAGCCAACCTGCAAAAAATGCAACTGGCAACAAACGAGATATTCCAGGAGGCAAGCCAAAGGAAGATACCTATAATAATGATGCAGGAGCCGTACGTGGGCAGGGAAACAAAAATGGGAGGTAGAAGGGGAGTCCGAATCTACCAGGGATGCGGAAACGGTGACCGTGTAAACCGGGCAGCGATTGCCATCCTGGACCCGGAAATCGAAATCACGCAGCATCCAGATCTAACAACTGAGGATATGGTCACCGTAGAAATGCGGACAAAAACCTGGAGAGTAGTAATGGTCTCCTTCTACTTCGACTCCACCAAACCCCTTGAACCGTACATTGGGCACCTAAAAAACATAATAAGGAAGCTCAAACCTCGCAACATAATTATAGGCGGAGACTCCAACGCAAAGAGCACCTGGTGGGGAAGCCATATGACTGAGCACAGAGGCGAGGACATGGCGGGATATCTGCATGAAATGGAATTGCATGTGCTAAATATAGGGGGCAAACCTACTTTCGACACCATAAGGGGAGGCAAGAGGTACACTAGCCACGTGGACCTAACAGCATGCTCAACGGCGATGCTAAGCCGCGTTTCGGATTGGAAAGTAGAGGAGAATATAACGAGCGCAGATCACAATGTAATTATGTTTAGAGTCATGCTGGAAAAATCAGAGGGAACACAAATCAGCAGAACTACAAGAAAGTATAACACAAGAAAGGCGGATTGGACGAGATTCAAACAATTAGTGGAACAGCTGAGCAAACAAAACAGTATAAACGAGAACGAAGTTGGAAAAATAAGCACAATTAAGCAATTGGAAACGAAAATACAAAAATTTAATGAGATAGTTGTCGATGCCAGTGAGAAAAGTATACCGAAAAAGAAGGTAAAGCAGAAAATAGAACTACCATGGTGGAACAAAGACCTCACACAGCTCAAGGCAAAGACAGCAACTCTGAAAAATAGGATCCGAAACGCGGCACCCATTCGCAGAGACATGGTGATAAAAGCATACCTGGAGCAAAAAGGCATCTACGAGGAGGCGGCAAAAAATGCACAGACGAAAAGCTGGAAGGACTTTTGCCGCAAACAAGATAGAGAAAGTGTGTGGGACGGCATTTACCGGGTCATCTCGAGGACAACCAGAAGAGAGGAAGATATTCCACTGGAAAGGGATGGAAAAACACTAAGTGCAAAAGGATCGGCGGAGTACTTGGCGGGGACGTTCTACCCACGGGACCTGACAGAAGGAGACACGGATAGCCATCAAAGGACTCGCGAAAATGCAAAGAAAGTGAACGACGGTGACAATGAAGAAACATTTGATCCGCCGTTCACAAGACTAGAGCTCATGACGGCAGCAGAGTCAATAAATCCGAAAAAGGCCCCCGGCGGGGACGGACTCACGGCGGACATCTGCCTTCGAGCCATACAGAGCGACCCAAAAAACTACCTGGCACTCGTAAATAAATGTCTGGAGCTCCATCACTTTCCCAAAATATGGAAAAAGGCAACGGTGGTTGTCCTCAGGAAGCCCGGAAAAGAAAATTACAAAACACCCAAAGCGTACAGACCCATCGGACTCCTTCCAGTTATGGGGAAAATACTAGAAAAACTGTTGGTAGCTCGCCTTAAACATCACCTGCTGCCCAGAACGAGTCCGCGACAATACGGGTTTATGCCACAAAGGAGTACCGAGGACTCCCTCTATGACACAATGACACTAATAAACGAAAAGCTATCGCAGAAGAAGGTAATCACCATCGTGTCACTGGACATAGAGGGAGCCTTCGATAACGCCTGGTGGCCAGTTATCAAGACCCGTCTGGCGGAAGAAAAATGCCCGATAAATATAAGAAGACTGGTCGATAGCTACCTGTCGGACAGGGAGGTGGCAGTGCGGTATGGAGGTGCGGAAGCAACAACAGCCCCAGAAAAAGGATGCATACAAGGGTCAATAGCCGGACCCACACTGTGGAACCTTATTATAGACCCGCTCCTCGGAGGAATGGAGAAGCTACAGGTACATGCACAAGCCTTCGCAGATGACGTAGTCATTGTGGTCCACGGCGACAATGCAATAGATATCGAACGCAAGGCAAACCAAGCACTCGATTATGCCTCAGCTTGGGGGAAACAAAATAAATTGAAATTTGCGCCACACAAGACACAGGCCATAGTAATTACCAGGAAGCTCAAATATGATAACCCGCGACTTACCATGGAAGGGGTTCCTATAGAGATAACAACAGAGCTCAGGCTGCTTGGGGTCACAATCGACTCCAAGCTAACTTTCAACAAACACGTGGCAAATGTGACTAGAAAAGCCATCGGAATATATGGACGACTGGCAAGAGCTGCAAAGGTGACGTGGGGCCTAAACCCGGAGGTCACTCGGGCCATCTATACTGCAGCCGTGGAACCGGTGATTCTGTATGCGGCGAGTGTATGGGCACCGGCGGCGGAAAAAATCAGTGTACAAAACATACTGGGCGCACTGCAGAGAGGCTTTGCGCAAAAAATATGTGGAGCATACCGAACGGTCTCCTTGAACTCCGCCCTCCTACTTGCGGGACTGCTCCCCCTCGATCTAAGAGTACGCGAAGCCGCGAAGCTGTACAGGATCAGGAAGGGGAGGTGCCCGCTGGGATTGGGGGACAGGGAGATCGAACGACTAGTACCGGCCATTGAGGCTCCCCACCCAGCAAAAGGTACCGAGCTGGAGTTCACAAACCTGATGAACCAAGAGCAATTAGACGCAAATGACAACTACCAGGTGAAAATCTTTACTGATGGCAGTAGGATAAACGGAAGAACCGGTGCAGCACTGTCGATCTGGCAAGGGGAAAAGGAGACCAGAACGGTCAAATTAGCCCTGCAGCCCTACTGCACCGTATACCAGGCAGAACTACTTGCCATATGTGAGGCGACAAAGATGGCAAAAAGCCACAAGGCGCAAACTTTTGGAGTTTACAGCGACTCGATGTCGGCGCTGCAGGCCGTCTGCAGATTCGGTTCCCTCCATCCGTTAGTAGTGGAGGCTCAAGCAAATATAAAAGATATCTGCGACAAAAATAAAACGATAGCTTTGTTTTGGATAAAAGCACACGTGGGATTGGAGGGGAACGAGAGGGCGGACGGACTGGCGAAGGAGGCCGCTGTAAATACCAAAAGTAAACCAGTATACGACCTCTGTCCCGTGTCACATGCGAAGCGTCTCCTACGAGACGAGACAAAGCAGGCATGGGACAAAAGATACAAAGATGCGAGCACAGCCGGTACCACAAAGATCTTCTTTCCAGAAGCGACCGCCGCATACAGAGCAATAAAGGAGATAGTCCCGAGCGGGCAAATAACACAAGTATTAACAGGGCATGGAGGAATAGCAGAATACCTATACAGGTTTAAGAAAAAAGACAACGCATCATGTGTATGCGACCCTGACATAGATGAAACTATCCTCCATGTCCTAACTGAATGCCCAGCCTTTGGAAGCCAGAGAAGAGATCTAGAGACTGAGTTGGATGTAGCACTGACACCAAGCAGCCTGAGCAGTATAGTGAGTAGTAAACAAAAATCAGTATTCCTAAAATTTTGTCATAAAATAATTAAAACAGTGAACAAAAGGAATAAGCAATAGAAATATGATGGTGCAATATTGTGAAATATTGCAATCCACCATAAAATGTACAGTATAAAATAAGTATTAGAACAAGTAAGGAAATATAAAGATGTAAACTTAGCTTAAGAATTAGAATAAGATAAAAATTGTACATGTAAGCAAACAAAAATAAACTATACAATAGATTAAGAAAACAAAACCTAGTAAGTAAGAATAAAAATGGGAACTCCTATAAGGGAAAACTGTAATAAAAATAAAATAAGGATAGGCTAGGAAATAAGGACTAAAAATGTAAATAAAATAAGAAAGCTATGTAATAGATTAAGAAAATATTGAGATAAGAAATAAGTAAAATTGTATAAATAAGCCTAAATATGTAAACAAAATAAGAAAACTATGTATTAGATCAAGAAAATATTGAGATAAGAAATAACAAATAAAAATCCTGCATACCCAATAAATTACTGCCCCCCTGGGGAGGAAGAGGCACACAAATAAAAAGATAGACACACAAATAAATAAATAGAATAGGTGTAGCTGGGAAACCCACCCACAAAATTGAATGACTGAGAAGTATGGTTGTGACGTATGAGGTATGGAAGTGGAAAAAATGCGAGACAGAATGACAAAGAGGATTAGTTAAAATAGGCTCCAATAATGTTGGAGGTGAAAGACACAAAAAAAAAAAAAAAAAAACCTAACCTAACCTAACCTAATCTAACCTAACCGAAATATAATATTAACCCTAATATATGGAAAACTAGAATTGCCGAATTTCACCACGAGCTAGATAAATATTTTAATCCCGCTGAAGCACCGCACATACTGAATATAAATGAAATACAACTAGAGTACTACATTATTAAAACTACAAGCAATTTACAAAAAGCATGCAATAACTACTTACCTCGATCCACTGGTCCGCCACGACGTCCGCCCTGGTGGAGTGACACACTCGACGATCTGAAACAAAAGGTTATAATTAATCATAGGAAATTAAGCAAAGCCGCCCGCAAGAAACTACCACTCACTGAACTGATAGCAGAAAAAGCACAATTAAAAAAAGGAATATGCTGAGGCAATCCAAAATGCATCTACCACACACTTCCGAGAATTTTTCAACAAGCAAGACAAAGAAAATGTTTGGTCTATAACTAACAGGATTATTAAAACAAAGCCTTCCCAACCCCCAGCTACTCTTAAAAATGACTCTGGAATTTACACCACAAGTTCTGATGAAACAGCTGAATTGCTAATAACCAAACTTTTCCCGCAAGATACTCCTGACAACACACTACAAGCTTCAATCCGAAACTTCACGCGATCACCCCCGAACACCGATGCAGATCCCGAATTCACTACCACCGAAATCATTGAAACTTTAAAAACAATGAACACAAATAAAGCCCCCGGAGACGACCATCTTACAGCTGACATCTGTCTACACTTTAGTAAATATTTCCCGAACATAATAAGTAATATAATGAATAGGTGCCTTCAACTTCAATACTTTCCCAAAACATGGAAAATAGCAGTTGCGAAGATAATCCTCAAATCTGGAAAAGAAAGTTATGATGATCTAGCATCTTACCGACCCATAGGATTGATTCCTGTGTTCGGTAAGCTGCTAGAAAAACTTATAACCAATAGATTAGTTCACCACATCTACAAAAATAATCTTAATATAGAATCTCAGTTTGGATTTAAGCTTCAGACTTCATCCTGCCATGCACTACATCAAGCTATCCGTATTATCGGGAAAGAAAATAAACAGCAGGTAGCGGCGGTTTCACTAGACATCAAAGCCGCCTTTGATAACTCTTGGTGGCCATCAATGTTTCGGAGACTCAAACACATGCGCTGCCCTAGCAACATATACAAAATCCTTCAAAACTACACAGAAGAAAGTTATCATTAGGTTCGCAGACAGTGAAGTATGCCGTGCCATGAGCCGCGGGTGCGTCCAGGGATCTGTCTGTGGACCTATACTATGGAATTTGATTCAAATCAAATATCTAGGTATAATCATCGACCAAAAACTTACATTCACTAATCACATACAAAACACAATAAATAAAGCTAAATCCATATACAATAAATTGAAAATGTTTGTTCGTCCCACCTGGGGAATTCATTCAGAAAACATACGAACCATTTACCTACAAGTTATCGAGCCTATCATAACCTACGGATGCAGTGTATGGCATAGAGCACTGAAAAATAAATACATACGGAAAAATTTAATATCGCTCCAAAGATCTTTCTGCTTAAATATTAATCGTAGCTTCAAGACCGCCAACACCGCAATCTCAATTGTTCTCGCCGACCTTCCACCACTTCCTGACAAAATTCTCTCAATAGCAGAAATAGAAAACGTCAAAGCTTGTAAAACCACACAATATCTTCCAAAAGAAATAGCACTTGACACCCTAGCCAATCCCTCTACACTGCTTCACCCCTCTCTCCGTAAACCCATATCATTCAGCTCCGCAAACTCACAACAGGAACTGGACATCATTCTTCAAGACGCGACCGCAACAGATCTATACATCTATACTGACGGCAGCAAACAGGACGACGACGTCGCGCTGCCGTCGTTATCCAAGCATCTGACGGACACGTTAGCAAAGTTAAATTCAAACTCCACCACTCTTGCTCTGTCTATCAGGCAGAGCAACTCGCTATTCTTAGAGCTTGCGAGTTCATTGAAACTCAAGATTCATCCGCTTTTATCATCTCCGATAGTTTATCATCACTCACAGAACTCCAGAATCCATTTAGTTACAATAGATTAAGTGTTCAAACTTTTCAGCACATCCATAATATTGAGAGACGAGGTAAACGCGTAAGCTTTATTTGGGCTAAGGCCCATGTAGGGATATTCGGTAACGAGATAAGACCAAGCTGCTAAGGACGCGGCCCTTTCAAACTCACCACCTTCTTACAATTACTTCCCAATTAGTTACATTAAACACATTAAACAAAAAGAACTTGCAATAGCGAAACAAAATCTCTACAACGACCCACAAAATTGCATGTATACAAAGAAGCTCTTTCCAACCTATTCTAATTTAACTGCTTTCCTTGCCAAAATCCCAGTCTCTTTTCAAACCACCCAGATCCTTACCGGCCATGGTTACTGTAAACAGTACCTCCATAGATTCAAAATTACATCAGACCCATACTGCCCTTGTGATGACACTACAGTTCAAAACTTTAATCATTTAATTTATCATTGCCCACGTTTCCAGACAACAAGATTTAACTTCAACATCTCCTGCAACTTTTACAATATCAATCCCACAAATCTTTCAGAAATAACACAAAAAGAAGAAACCAAAAAACTATTTCAAGAACATATTGAATACATTATAAAGCATCTGAAAAATTTCAATAACACATAGACACTGAATTAAACTTTTAACCCACATACCCACTTATAAATAATAATAAACTCAAAACAGTAAATGCCTACACAAACTTATAAACTAAAACAGTAAACCTATTAAAAATTACTTAATTATATAACAAAAACCTAAATAATATTTCTATAAATACAAAAACAGAAATCAATAAAAAATAATACCAAGCTAATATTGAACGGCGCAGTCCGTAAGCGCCCGAAAATATGAGTATAAAATGATCTTAAATTCAATTGTAAAAAAAAAAAAAAAACCTAACCTAACCTAACTAAATATTCAACGAGCAAAAGGCACACAAATAAAAAGAACCACAAGAATATATAACACCAAAAAGGCTGATTGGGCGAAATTTGAACAAAAATTAGAAAAATGTTATGTAGAAAACAGAATTTCCTTGGAACACATAAAGAACATTGGCACAAAAGGCGAAATAGAAGAAATAGTGCAGGGCCTAAATGCAATAATAACAGAGGCATGTGACCAGTGTATCCCGAGGAAAAAACATAAACAAAATCTAAAGATTCCGTGGTGGACCGAAGAATTGAGAAGACTAAAATCCAAGACGGCAACTCTAAAGAATAGAATTCGAAACGCGGCCCCAAACCGTAGGGAGACGGTGGTGAGAGAATATCTGGCGCAAAAAGAGGTCTATGAAACAGCGGCGAAAAAAGCTCAAACAGATAGCTGGAAAGACTTCTGCACAAAGCAGGACAGGGAAAGCGTCTGGGATGGAATCTACCGGGTAATTTCAAGGACCACTAACAGGGAGGAAGACATCTTGCTGGAAGAAAATGGGAAAGTTTTAGATGCACAGGGCTCGGCAGAATACCTAGCCAGAACTTTTTATCCGGGGGACGATGGGGGGAAAGATAAAGACTACCATAAAACCATCAGGGAAAAAGCAGAAAATGTAAACAACGGTAATCACAACGGAGTGAATGATCCACCATTCACCGTACAGGAACTTCCGACAGCGTCGGAATCTTTCAACCCAAAAAAGGCCCCCGGAGGGGACGGCTTTACGGCAGATATCTGCCAAAAGGTCATTAAGAATAATCCCGAATTATATCTGGAACTAGCCAATAAATGCCTGGAACTGTACCATTTCCCCAAACCATGGAAGGAGGCAACTGTGGTGGTCCTGAAAAAGCCCGGTAAAGAAAACTATAAGGAACCCAAGGCCTACAGGCCGATTGGGCTGCTCCCCGTGTTAGGAAAGATATTGGAGAAAATGCTTGTGCTACGCCTAAGACACCACCTGCTGCCAGAAATGAGTCCATGGCAATATGGGTTTATGCCGCAAAAAAGCACCGAGGACTCCCTCTATGACATGATGACACATAAGAGATAAGATAAAACAAAAGAAAATTGTAACCATCGTGTCACTAGACATAGAGGGAGCCTTCGACAATGCTTGGTGGCCTGTTATTAGGACTCGCCTGGCAGAGGAAAACTGCCCAAAAAACATAAGAAGGACAATAGACAGCTACCTGCAGGACAGAAAGGTGACAATAATATATGGCGGTGCCACCACGACAACACCAACGGAAAAGGGATGCGTGCAGGGATCCATAGCGGGTAAAAGTTTACGACAAAAAAAAATGATTTACTCCTTTCTGCGGAAATATATTGCCTTTTCTAAATCATCGAAAAAAAATCTAATGTGTACTATTTATATTTAATTCAAGTGAAGATTATTAGACTCGTATTTTGATTTCTTTTCGAGACTTTATTTAAACTTTATATGCAGTCGAGTTTTTCACATTCCAAGTTTATTGCCATACAAATCCATAAAGTTCTCACATGAATAAACAGAAATGTCAATTAAGGAGTAAATCAACTTACATGAAGTTTAATGAGATAAGATTATTATCCTGTGTTGTATTTGCTATATCTTATTTATGAGAAGTGGGCGGATGTGCCTTAAGGATTAAGTTCGTTATGTGCAGGTTGTCTCCGCGCGCGATGGATGGGCGCCGCCGCGGCCGGCAGCTGGTGCCCACCCATCACGCGGGCGACGCGGCGGCGGGCGCTGGAGCCGAGTGACGTAGCGCACCAGTCATCATTACCGACAGCGACGAATTAGTCTTCTACTCACACAATTGTCCCTGCGGTCGTGGTCTGTGAGATCAGAAATATAGCAGAAATAATAATATGCCAATAATTTATTTTTGTATCGTGCATGCCAATCTTATATATAAAAATGAATCGCAAAATGCGTTGGTAAGCTCATAACTCAACAACGCCTAGACCAATTTGGCCAATTCTTTTTTGTTAATTTATTTATTTATTTATTTATTTATTGTTTAATAAAAGGATAACATACAGATCCAGTGTGTTAGTAACATCAAGATACTTAGCCTATGTTAGTACTTAATAACTAAAAATGACCTAGTCCGCAAGACTAGCCCCTGAACGAGCGGACTGTCAAACCTGCTCGCGATAGCACGCAGTTAATTAATGTTCGTTGAAGTTCAAGGAGGGTTTTTACAATGAGGAAAATTCGAATAATTATCGGAAATACCATAAAAACAGCCCTTTTATTTTCCCATGCAAACGTTTTCTAACTAAAACGTACAGTCGAATCGAGCTTTATTGTTATTGTATAAAGTTCATATTGCAAGCACTCACTGTTGTCTAAGCAATGAAGGTGTGTTCCTAACATCAAAGAGTCAATTTGCGCTTTATTAACGCTACATATAGTTGAAATTCAATCATATCTATCAAAACAGTGTGCGTGCGTGCGTTGGAGCACAGAATACATCGTTGGAGGATTTAATGTCACGTTCCAAAATTGAATAGCCACAAAATGTAATAGGTCATTTAGACTTTTTTGCGATTTGGTTGGCTATGCGACATTATCTATAAAATAATTAGGAACAAAAAACTGCCACTGTACAAATCTTTTTGACAGGACGAAGTCTGTCGGGTCCGCTAGTCATATAATAAGAATTTCCTCCATGTCTTAATATTTTACCTGCACCTTATGCACCGTGTGGCCGCGCTGGCAAGGCGCGGCCGTGTGTAGGGCTCTCCGGTCTGACAGGACCGGCCTACCCACTAAAACCTAAAACCCTCCAGTGTTCTCTAGGCCCATGCGGGACACTATTTAAGTATGTCTAAATCCAAAAACCTAATCGAAACTAAATTAAGTAAGTTGAAATTTATTTATGTACTGTTTTGTATTCGAATGTTGTCCAGATGTGCTCGATTTTGCTCAGAATCTAACGTCATAACTTTCTGTGGACACTTATTTTTTTATTTATTTATCATTAACATAGTTTCTACAGCTTAAATTCATTTTACAATTATCAAAAAAAATATGTCTGTACATAAGCCAATTACAGAAACTTACTTTGCTATCTTGAGTACTACATATAAAAATGTAGGGTAAGTGTGTAATATTTAGTACAAAACAAAATAAAATTTTAATTATTGTCAGTTAAAATAAAAAAAATAATTTAAAATGTCAGGATCAGGAAAAAATAATTTAAAAGGAATGGAATTTTATAAATTGACGACTTGAATGAAGAGGCAAAAAGCTCATATCAGAAAAGAATTTGTTGAACGTTTTTGGAAGCCTTACGGTCATGTGACTTCATAGTTCGTGCGCACTATTGGTAACAGCTGAGTGTGCCTTGTTCTTCTTTGATGCACGTTCAAGAACATGATCTTATTGAATAGGTCAACGCAATCGATTTTTCCAGAAGCACCGTCATGTCTTGTATGCGACGTCTATCGCATAGCGAAATCAAGCTGTTTTTTTTTTTTTTTTTTTTTTATAGGATAGGGCAGCAAACGAGCAAACGGATCACCTGGTGGTAAGCAATAACCGTTGCCCATGGACACCCGCAACACCAGTGGAGTCACAGATGCGTTGCCGGCCTTTTAAAAGGGAATAAGAGGAATAAGGGGAATAAACGGGAATAAGGGGGGTTGGGCCTCCGGTACTCTCACTCACTCGGTGAAACACAGCGCAAGCGCTATTTTACGCCGGTTTTCTGTGAGGCCGTGGTATCACTCCGGTCGAGCCGGCCCAATTCGTGCCGAAGCATGGCTCTCCCACGGTGAAACACAACACGGTTTTTACACAACTCACTGTGATTCAGGTCTGATTTAAATTTTGTCTTATAATTAAGGAACCTAATGAATTTCATTTGAATGTTTTCAATAGAATGCTCGTACGTGACGTACTGAGGATTCCATATTACACTTTATTGATATTATTATGTTTCGAGAGTTAGTTTAGTTTTTGTATTTGTTTGTTTTTTTTTCCTCAGGAGAGAGGCTGAGAATCCATCATGGATACCAACGCAACAGGCAAGCAGGGATGCGTTGATTATGTCGGACTCCTGGTGCTGTCGAGGCGGCTCGACTACACAGACCTACCGACTAATCTCAGCCTAGCCTTTGGTCCTATTGACCCTACTGGCTTTATTGACGAGGGAGCCGCACCTCAGGAGAGGCACGGTTAGCGCTGCCCCATGGTGAGGACATATGCGCTAGAAGAAGGCACGAATCTCCAAAGTGGGACCGGCCTGTATTGACGGGAACCTACACGTGGCTAAGCAGAAGGCGGCTGAGGGGATGACAAGGGGGGGCGACGGCTCAGACGCCGCCGCTTGCAGGTCTAGAAGTTCCTGCGTGAGTTGGTTAGGGGGGTCGCTAAGGACATGTCGCGGTCTACGTATCCTCTGCCGGTAGTGACTAGTGTTGCCTTGAGATTGGCTCACAGTTGGTGGTGTTGACGGGGTTTAGTTTTTGTGTGTTATTGCACTATTTGTATCCCAAATCATAGAGTAACATGAATAAATATAATAAATGGAGCGTGGGAGCGCCTCACCCACTAGGCATAACAATAAACAGGACGGGGAACCATTACCAACAACCAACATTAGTTATTCACAAACTTTTTTAATGAATACTTAAAGACAGTCGAAAATGGCAGCAAGCCTTGTTGCGCCAGTCCCGACCAGTTTCTAATTACGATCTTTATGTAAATACTAACAAATCTTCGTTGTTAATGAGTCGTCAAATCTTCGCCTGACAGTTATTCGGCCGGACGTACTTGTGCTATTTATATTATCTTTAAGTTGGTATTTCTGTAACTACCGTCTGTGTTTGAATTTGATGATAAGTATATATATATATATGTAGATACATAGACGTTTTTCGTATCCCCAAATTAATGCCTAAACGTGACTGGGTGAGGTTGGCTGGAAGTAATTCCCTATTAGGCAAAGTCCACCTGTGTACGTATTTATACTTGTATTTTTTTTTTGTTCAAATTACACGTGCAATAAAGGGGTATATGTATGTCGGCGCTGCAGTCGCTAATTAAATTAAAAGTAGTTTTAAGATTATCCTTTGTCTTCCGTTAATTGTCATTATTTTGTGAAATAATAATCAATAGAGTTTCAATATATTTTGATGATCTTCTTCGTCTTTTAATTTGAAATGACAATGAGTTAAGATCATAAAATTATTGAAATTGCATACTGGACATTTATCGTACCTATAGTACGTGTTAGTATTAACCCCTAAAGAAGATTGGCAAGGCTGGTACCCATTACATTGCTGAATTTACGATTCTGAAGTTTTTATATTTTGTAAACGGTAACTGGTTGCCTATTTTTCTTCAACTGAGAAAAATCTATTACTTTTGTAAATAAAGATAACCAATTTAAGGGAATATTGATAACAGAACGTATTTATGTGCCAAGCAATATTAAAACGCAATATGCATAAGAAAAAATACTATTTCATTCGTTACAGATATATCGATTATAGATTAATACATATTCTGATAATTGATTAATGACAGTTAGAGTACCGATAATATCACTAGAATTTATGAATGTAATATTACTATTCCTAGCTGAGTCCTGTATTTTTAGATATAAATGAAAAATCTGTCACCATTATGTCAACTGGCAAAGTCAAGTTAACGTCACAGATTAGTATACTATGTTAACGTACGTTGTATCTACTACTTTGTCTGTGGTCACATGAATATCATTTATGGTCGTGTCGTGCATAGATTATGTCAATATTAAATCAATCACATATTTTGACATTTACAACGTTTTGATAATACATAGTTATCGACAAAGTGTTGCAGAAGTCAAAACATAAGTGATTTATAACGTTTCGTTATCTCTATGCTCTATTTTTTAAATGAGTTTATCTTTTTATTTAGCAGTTGTAGACATATGGTGCCATTACCTTTTTTGTTACATTATTAAAAACGTAGAAATACATGGTAATTTTATCGCCGTACACTTAGTCTAACAATGGTACCAACAATGTATAGTTTCTTGCCAATCTTCTTTTGAATCGCGTGTAGACATTCTTTTACTGACGTCATGTAATTTTCTTAACTCATAAGATGATTGTTTTTGTAAATACACAAAAACAATCATCTTGCTGGTTTAAAAAAAATCTCAATTTCTTTCGTAAAAAGTAATTGTTTGTTATTATAACGCTGGCATAAAATATCCCAAGCAGTGTCATAGTTGTCAGTTGAAATATGTAGGTGTTGGATCAGTCTTTCTGCCTCTCCTTTCACCTTACTCTTGAGATGTTGCATTTTTTGTGACTTTGATAATGTTAAAATAAAATGAACAGTTTCTTTGAAAAGGTCTAGAAAAGTTGTCCATAAGTGTAATTTCTAGTAGAATTAGGAATTTCCATTTTTGGGGTGGACTCCTTCAGATGTGCTGTACGCGACAATTTCCTATTCAAATTTCTTTTGAGATCCCTAAAACGGCGTTCATTGTCATTGTACTCGTAAAAGGAATCTGGGACTACCATCAGGTTGTCAATTTGCCAATATAACTTGTCAATGACATCCCATCGTGATTGTAAATTGCGTACTCATCTTCAACCTCCCACTTTTCATGAATATCATCCACTTGACAATATTCAGTCTGCTTTAAAAATGCTTTAAAATTAGTTTTTTGCTGACATCAATTCGTCTAATTTTGTAGTTATCCCACTGTATTCTCTATCATCTACAGATCCTATAGTCAATTTTTGCCCTTGAACCTTCAAAATTATGTCTCGAGTGCCACTTACATACTCTTGAACCTGGTTATACATATTTTTAGTAAAATATTCATGGGACTGATCTTTAAATGTCAATAATTGTTCATGATTGAATTTAAAATCTGACCAAAGCTCATCTAATCTGTTTAACCTCAAATGTATTCTTTTGTTTTTCTGCTAAGTGAGTCTTTTTTAAAGTTCACATTTATTTGATCAATTAATATAATCAATTCTTGTGGTTTCAAAATTATAGACTCCATAATATTTTTTTAAAACAGAATTAAAATAATGAGACAGTCTTACTTGAACACTGCTGTCACTTGTCACGTTGTCAATTGTCAGCTGGCTGATGAAAGGACACAAGGATGATTCTCTTGAGACTTCCACTACCTGCTCCTACTGTTCTCTCTGTCAACTGTTCCTGCATCAACTATGCGAGACAATGATTTGTTTCCACGTGGCTCACGCAGAAATGTCACAAAGATCACGATAGTATGTAGTTACTATGTAATTAGTATGTAGTTACTATGTAATCTTCAAAATGTCACTTGCACTTTTTGTCACTAAATTTGATGATGATGTTGATGCAATGCACTGTCAATCCTGTCACTGGTATACTTATTAATTGCTGTACAAAGTCCACTCGCGGCGGCAAACTAATAAGCAAGAAATATATGTACGAACAGTCCTGATCTTCCCGCGCGTACTAGATCCAGTTCGAAGGACCAAAAATGTACGAGCCTATGATAAGGAGGTACACTGATGTCAGGATGTCAATTTGTATATACTGTCAAGATATAGAGAGCAGGAGTTTATTTAGAGGCACGTGGTTGTCATTTGTATTTTCTTTGCAGACTGATATCACAATACGAGCAACTGAGGTAAATGCATACAGACACATTTTGTGCAGAACACATACGCCCACAGTATATAAGTCAAAATACTTAGAACTAAGGGGTCATCCATAAATTACGTCTCACGAATTTCGTGATTTTTTGCCCCTCCCCCCGTCCTTGTCACAGCTAGTCACATTTGTAAGACTCCCCCCCACCCTAGTGTGACGTCACAAATATTGAAAATTTACATTTCGAAATTATTGAATGATGAAAGCGGTTTCGAAATCAGTTTTATTTCCATTTCAATAAAATTAACATCATATCAATCAACAAAACAAAAAAACGATTACGTATATTAAATATGCATATGGTCATTTCATGATTTTCATATTATATTTTTCATAATCACCTACTACAAGCAATTACAAAAATAGTACCTTTCGGGAGTACCCCTATTAATAGATAGTAGAAGACACTATTAATTTATTTATTTATGAGAGTATACAGACTACAATAAAAAATAATATTTACAGAACTTTTCATACTAACAGTAATAATTTAAAGTTTGTGTTTTAACAGTTAGCTTATAATACATTTTGAAATGTGACGTCACGAAATTTAAGACCCCCCTTGTCACACAATGTCACACTTCGTCAACCCCCTCCCTCCCCTTTACCGTGTAACGTAATTTATGGATGGCCCCTAAGTACCTAATTAGTTACAAAACTTTTAATTTGCCTCTCTTTAAATTATAAATGGTTTCTTATTATGGTAAATTTAATTTATAAAAATGATTTGATGTATTAAAATTACATCTGTAGATATTAAGTCTCTAAATGTTTTATTTCCGTGACGTATGATGCGATGTCGAAGACGCATGCCGCCGTCGTAAATAAAAAGGATCTTCAATATTTTCATTTATTGATCAAATAGGTAATAAAGTTAGACGCAGTGTTTTAAAAAAAAAATTAGTTAATTTTATAATGATTTTTCATAAAATTATTTAAACAAGAGAAATTTATTTGATTGTATATAACGCAAGTACGCAGAAACAATTATATGGCGAAATCCGCAACGAAGTTTAACCGTTTGAGTGCAAAGCAATTTTTGTAAAAATCTATTGGAAAATGCTATGCATATTTTGATTACTCTAAAGGAAAAAAACATGGTGTCAAATAAAACACTCTCATTTAGACAAATATTAATCAATTTTAATAAATCTTTTTGGGTTATACAGAAAAAAATGTGTCGCACTTTTCGATACAAATCGCTGCAGCGCAAAATCACTGCTAAATACAAAAAGTTTACGTTATAATAAGTGATTTACAAAATTATTTAATTATTTTCCTGGAAGCGTTAGAGGTCGGACAATGTAAGAAGTGAGTAGCAACTTGTAAAATTTGTTCTATTAACTTGAACTGTAATACAATTAAATAAACACGCCGTGCCAACGCTTTATGTTCAAAAAGCGTTTGTTTCGCTGGAAATATTCGCCTTTTATGCAGAACACATTGAGATTTGAGATTTAGATTCGTGGGGAGCAGTGACAAAAATAGATTCAAACATGTTCCATAAACGATTACTGACTTTTTCATAAATTTAAAGCACAAGTTAAAAATCCTAATGAATGAATACGGCCAACTATAAATCAGAATCACCCACAGAGGGTTCCGTACCATTATCTCTAAAAATGGCATAAAGTCATTGTGGTTTTCTTCAGTCACTTTAAGTTTTCTTTAATTAAAAAGGGGCCTCCGAGATCAACGCTCACATGCCTGAAAACGGTATGAGGCACCAAACGACTAGCAGGCAATGGTGCCATTTCCGGTTGCAATACTATGTCTAGGTCTATGTTTAAAGCAAGTAATACATTTTCCTAAAATTAATCTTATCGTGCTACGAGCAGATAGAATCCAATCGTTTTCATTAATTATACATTATATTTATTTGTGACCAAAAGACATGCTTTATACATTTCGTCAAACGTTTCGAGTTCAAAAAGTGAAAAATTAGTTTTTGGATTTAGGTTTAAATCTATTTTATAAAGTTCAAAGATGGCGGATTCAAACTTAGTACTACGCATGGTTTCCATTTCAGAAAATTGTAACAAAAATGTTGGCAATAGATTCAAATCATCCCTAATCTTTCTTGAAACATCGAATAATTTTTGTAACTTAAGGAAAAGGTACTCTTTTTTTGAGTTAAAGCAGTTCTTCTTATTTCTAATTCTTCCAACGCCATTTTTGTTCACAAAATCAATACAAAAGCGATAAGTAATTACTAACTATTTTTCCGTATAATAGGTCTGATCCGGCTCGCAGGGACCAGAAATGTGGGGTAGAACAGTGGACTGTATTTAAAAATAAATATGTTAGGGGTGAATAGACACGCCGGGCTGCATAAAATCAATGAAAGAAGCACTGAGTACGACTCGCCTTCCTTCTGAGCAGCCGTTTATCTATCCAGTAGTAATATGTATCTTGTCAGCTGCTTGGTGTCTTCTTGATCTCTTCAACACACGGTGTTAAATCTCCAAAACTAGCAATTCTGACTGTAATCGTCTGTGTCTTAGTGCTCAACGTGAACACATATACATATTTTGCACAAAACGACGGCAATGACAGCTCTGTCGCGACACACACTCGTATGTGGTCACGTTTTGAAAACCGGACTGTCATTAGGTACAATGAGCAAACAATAACCACTCTCAAAGAGGTTATACAGCACGGCTTTAATACCAAACAGTGATGTCTGTTGTACAGGAACCCACTTAAAGAAATATGTATAATGCGTTTATATCAATAATTATTACTAATTGTGAAATAAAAACTATAGATGTGTTGCTCTGAAAAGAGATTTTATATTTTAAATTTAACAAGAACAAAATCCATGAAATTTATAACAAAACAACAAATAAAAACTCACCTGAAAAGAAAAATAACATTTAAAGCTATTATTTCTCTTACATTATAATATTATATAGCTTATAGGATATATTTACTTTATTAGTTATATTTTCCGTCCATTTGATTTACCTATTTACGATCCTTACGTCTTTCAATTATAAAATACTAGCTTTTGCCCGCGACTTCGTCCGCGTGGAATAGTGACTTCCGGCAGATTTTTGGTTTTTCCCACATAGTTCCCGTTCTTGCGGGATTTTCGGAATGGTCGAGTTTCCGCAGAATTTTTAGTATTATTATGTTGATACAACTTAAACAAATTATTTCGACCAAAGAAGATTGGCAGGAAACTGTACATTGTTGGTACCATAGTTAGACTAAGTGTACGGCGATAAAAATACCATGTATTTCTTCGTTTTTAATAATATAACAAAAAAGGTAATCGCACCATATGTCTGCAACTGCTAAATAAAAAGATAAACTCATTTAAAAAATAGAGCATAGAGGTAACGAAACGTCATAAATCACTTATGTTTTGACTTTTGCGACGCTTTGTCGATAACTATGTGTTATCAAAACGTTGTAAATGTCAAAATATGTGATTGATTTAATATTGACATAATCTATGCACGGTGATTCCATTAACAAAATGAAAATGGCAGCAGTAATTCTCAGTTTTGAAGAGAAGTAAATTGCCAGTTACAAAAATAAGAAGAAGAAGAATCTATGCACGACACGACCATAAATGATATTGCATGTGACCACAGACAAAGTAGTAGAAGCTACGTACGTTAACATAATATACTAATCTGTGACGTTAACTTGACTTTGCCAGTTGACATAATGGTGAAAGATTTTTCATTTATATCTAAAAATACAAGACTCAGCTAGGAATAGTAATATTACATTAATAATTTCTAGTGATATTGTCGGTATTCTAACTGTCATTAATCAATTATCAGAATATGTATTAATCTATAATCGATATATCTGTAACGAATGAAAGTTATTTTTCTTATGCATATTGCGTTTTAATATTGCTTGGCACATAAATACGTTTTGTTATCAATATTCCCTGAAATTGTAACTTCAATTTTTCTTTATTTACTAAAGTTATAGATTTTTCTCAGTTAAAGAAAAATAGGTAACCAGTTACCGTTTACAAAATATTAAAAAATCAGAATCGTACATTTAACAATGTAAGGGGTACCAGGCTTGCCAATCTTCTTTGGTACCATAAAAACGGTCATTGTGACTAAACCTTAAAAGATAGACATATGCCGTCGCGGACTTTTTTTTAGATCATGTATAGAAGAATAATTCTTTCATACATATTTTTTGCGTATCTTGAACCGTTTTCGCAGCGCACGCAAAGAAAGCCTTCAAAAATGAATAATTTTCCCCGTTTTTTACACATTTACCGCTCTGTCTTTGCTCCTATTGGTCATAGCGTAATGTTATTTAGCCTATAGCCTTCCTCGATAAATGGACTATCCAACAAAAAAAGAATTATTCAAATCGCACCAGTAGTTTCGGAGATTAGCGCGTTCAAACAAACAAACAAACAAACTCTTCAGCTTTATTAATTAAGTATACAGGGTGTCCCAAAAACGACACGTCACAGTGACACTGGAGTTAGGCCAGCACAAGAGGCATCGAACAAGCCTAACATGACCTCAGTAAAAGTTGCTCGGTTTTCAAGATATTTCCAATTTAAACTTTTTCTAAATTTTCAAGTTTCTTAACATGTTCAGTGCTGTGCAACAGTGCAGCATTATGTTAGATAGCCCTCAGGTTTCCATTTTTCTTTTGCACTCTTGTTGCGAATAGTTGCTTAAGATGATAGAAGTGTTATTTCGTTGACAACTTATGTAAAATGTGGAAAAATACTGGATTGAACTTGAAAAAAATTGAACAACGAAAAATAACTTTCAACTTTGATCACTTGCCGTGAAAAAAATTTCAAAGAAACTAAATGAGCAAATAACTTTAAAAACTTGCATGTGTTATGCCAATTCCAAAATGATATAACACATGTATCTTATTGGTTTAATAAGTTTACAGTAAATGCTCGAACTGTCTCCCTTGAACTCTAATACATAAGTGACATCGCCTAATAAAATTACGGCTCAATGTTCTTAAGCTGATTTCTGATATGGTGCGAGCTGCATCGAATACACGTCGCCGTAACTCTTCTTCGGATCTTATTGGTTTCGCATAAACTTTGTCTTTTAGACAACCCCAATAAAAGAAATCTAAGGGATTTAGATCCGGGGAACGCGGTGGCCATGAAATTGGCCCCTGTCGCCCAATCCATCTTTCGGGGAATGCGTTGCTTAGGTACTGACGTACTGGTAAGGCATAGTGTGCTGGGCAGCCATCTTGTTGGAACCACATCCTTCGTCTCAGCGCCAACGGAGTATCTTCCAATAATACAGGAAGGTTGTTTCGCAAATGTTCTAAATAATTTTGTCCATTCAGAACAGGCGGCAACTCGACCGGTCCCAATATTTGACCGTTGAAAATTCCCGTCCACAGATTAATTTTAAATTGGTACTGTGATCGGTCTTCTCTTTTTTCATGTGGGTTGTCTAATTGCCAGCTATGGATGTTGTGCAAATTGATATACCCATCCCTTTTGCAGGCTGATTCGTCGCTCCATAACACTTCATTGAAGAAATTTGGATTTTCTCTCCATTTCTGAATCATTGTCCGGCAAAACTGGACACGCGCAGCGTAGTCCGCCGGAAGCAGTGTTTGGACGCGTTGGATATGGTAGGGATGGTATTTGTGGCGTTTTAAAATTCGATGTGCCGAAGATTTGGGAACACCAGTGCGGCGTTCAATAATTCGCACTGAAGTTCCTGGCTCCTCTCGTACTTGCTCTAACACCACGTTGTCGTCAACAGTCCGAGGTCTTCCTTCTGAGTGACTCACTCCAGGTAATCTGCCATCACGATAAGCGTTCACAACTCTTAAGATCACTTCGTAAGTCGTCGGATTACGGTTTGGATATCTTTCGGAGTATAATCTTGCAGCCAATCTTGCGTTGTACGAAACATTGCCTCGATTGGAAACCTGCCTGGTTTCGCCGTAAATCAAGTGCATGTCCGAGTAGTCACGGTGAGTGTATTGGGTACCACGATTTGCCATCGTTAATAAGACAGTTCCGTAAAGCAATATCAGTGTCCAACAGAGCGCCGAGTTGTCGTTCAAAACAGAAATCAGAGTCCAGAGAAAAGCCAAGTCGATTTAAATTAAGGAATACACGGAAACAAGGAACGCAGAGATTAACACGGTTGTCGTACGAAACGCAAGGTAACGAACTGTCGTAACAACTTGATTTGCAGTGCAGGGCCATAAGAATTAAAACTACAACCCCTCTTTCTTCTCCATTTCTTTGAAAAGATGATAACGACACGTACGTCAAAAACAAAGCTATTTGCTTACAATATCTAGCCGACAAAAGGGTAATAAACTATCCTTATCTTTCATTCTCATGCATTTGACAAACAAAAAAGCTAATAGATAACAATAACAATGCCTTATCGTTGCGCGTGACATTATTTTTTTACCTGCTAGCGGTAGCTTCCGGGGTTCCTAGTATTAGTGAAGCATTAAAAAATCGTATAATATTAAAATAAGACACATGTGTTATACCATTTTGGAATAAGCATAAGACATGCAAGTTTTTAACGTTATTTGCTCATTTAGTTTCTTTGAATTTTTTTTCACGGCAAGTGATCAAAGTTGAAAGTAATTTTTCGTTGTTCAATTTTTTCAAGTTCAATCCAGTATTTTTCCACATTTTACATTAGTTATCAACGAAATAACACTTCTATCATCTTAAGCAACTATTCGCAACAAGAGTACAAAAGAAAAATCGAAACCTGAGGGCTATCTAACGTAATGCTAGCACTGAACACGTTAAAAAACGTGAAAATTTTGAAAAAGTTTAAATTGACAATATCTTGAAAACCGAGCAACTTTTACTGAGGTCATGTTAGGCTTATTCGATGCCTCTTGTGCTGGCCTAACCCCAGTGTCACTGTGACGTGTCGTTTTTGGGACACCCTGTAGATGTCATCAAACATCACCTTAATGAAATGACATCCAAGGAAGGAGTTTCATTTACATATCGCTCATCCAAAAGAATATTGACATAATTACCAAAAAGTCAAAAATGAGTTTTTGATACCATAATTTCGTGTTTTGCACGTTTTATCTGTGGTAAAAACGACAGAATTTTTGTTCCATTAGTTTCCGACAGAGAGAGTTACTGTCGTTATAGTTTTGGCCTATTATTCGTAAGGTAGGTTTCTAGGAGGTAGACTCTGTACCAGGGTCGTCTGCATGGGTACCTCCGTCTTACCTATTTCCGCCGCCAAACAGCAGGGTTCGCTTTGCTGTGTTCCGGCGTGAAGGGTAAGATAGGCAGTGAAATTACTGGGTACTGTGACTTTACATCTTATGTCACAAGTTGGCAACGTACACTGTGGTTCTTATGAGGTTTGCAGATTTGCTGCGAATCTCGTGGGAACCACATGTACTATAGGCGACTGTTACCACTTACCATCAGGTGGGCAGCCTGCTTGTTTGTCAACTTTAGCAATAAAAAAAAAAAAAAAAAAAAAAAAGGTAACGCGGAAAACCAGTTTTTATGCTTCTTAACGATCATACTATTCTTCGAAAGCTTTTGAAAAAGTTTACGTTTCAAGTTCATAAAATGTATTATAAAAATAAAACAAATTAAGAATTATGTAGTTTAAATTCATGATTTATTTCCATATCCAAACCTGGTATAATGTCATAATTGTAATATTTAAATTACAAAATGTCATAAATGTACGTCCGGTTTATTTCATTCGGTATTTTTTAATAGTTATCTTGAGGTTTCTCGCAAACTTTTTATGTAATATTATTGTTAATAAAGTAATTCAACATAACTATTAAAATATATTGATAGAATGATTGGAAATACACAATATTTTCGATGTCAAACTTTTAAAACGCTCTCCTGAAAAATCGCAAAAACGTAATTACGTCAATATTCTTTTGGATGAGCGATATGTTTAATTTTGAAATTAAATATATAACTAAATATAATATTACATTGTCAAGATTGATAAAGTCACGTTTGTTGTATGGGAGCCACTTTAAATAATTATTTTATTTAGTTTTTTAATATTTACTATATTATTAATCACAACTGAAACCAGAAAATAGACATTCCTACCTTCTCTCCTAGAGGAGACTCTCCTAGGGAAAGGTCAAGGTCAATGATTTAATTTGTATGATATATAATTTAATGATTCTGTATTAAATACTTGAACTTGTTCGTGTAAAATTAAATAACTTGTGATTCATCAAACTAACTGTGTAAGTCGTTTGTAATGGATAACCAAACGGTAATGATAACGAAGTCGACTGAGTCGATCCGGTGTTTTTAAAAACACTAATCATATTTCCTCGCCGTTGTGTACATTGTTGGAATAAATTATATTTCAATACAATATGTATGTATAATATTCATTAATAAATTTGACTTTATCAATGTATACATGTATTATAGTTTTGTGTAACCTGTGGGGTGGGGAACCTGTTGTATCTTAACACCCTAAGTACAAAAAAAAAACTAAAGTAAATAATTCGAGAATGTACTGAAACTAAGAGTAAAAAAAATCATTTTGAAGGAGGAATCAGAAACATCCGAAGAAGAAAACGAAACCTTTTCTGTGCAAGGTTCAGATGCTTCAGAAGAATTTTTATCTGCTGAGGATGAATTATCACGCAATTATTTTCAGACAAATAAATTAAACTATAACAATGGTGATTATACTATATTTATTTATGAGGACTTTGTTAGCAAAATAATGCCGGTCAATGCTGAAGGCGCTCTAACAATACAAGAAAAAGTCGTAAAAAATCTGGAAATCGCCCGATAAAGAGGACTTGAACTTGTACCAATACCAAAGATGTTAAGGAAAAAATAAGAACCCCAAGAAAAAATCTAACTCCAAGAGGGAATTTTACTTTGTTCCTCTCTCTTTCTCCTGCCCTGTTCCCAATTCTATTTGGGGTCGGCGCAACATGTCATCTGCTTCCATTCTCTCCTATCGCTCGCTAATTCTCTACACACTCCTTTCCTCAACATATCATCATTTACACAATCCATCCACCTTTTCTTCGGCCTTCCTCTCCCCACACGCCAATATTACTTTGTTCCTGAAATTATTTATTTATTTAACATTTATGCACGCAAAAATAAATACATGTAAACATTATTAAAAATAACATTGATGTACATAGGTACTGCTTATTTCATAAATGAAATTTCTTCCAGCAGACCTGCGAGAGGTGAACTAGTATGGTAATCTAAATAATGCGTGTATTACAGATGAATCATCGTCAATACAGATAAAATAAAACTAACAATATATCTATACATATATACCAAACATATTTATAAATATACACAATAACATTAACAAATAAGAATAAAAAAATTAAAGAAAAAAAACCTTTTTAAAAACAAGCTTTTATTATTTTTTTATAAAATGAACTTCATTTTATTTTTAACTTTTTAGTTAATTTTATAAACAAATAATAAAAGCTTGTTTTTAAAAAGGATTTTTTTCTTTAATTTTTTTTCTAGTTATTCTTGGCAAGCCCTTTTATTTGATACCCATATTGTAGGAGTGCATTAAAAATAATTGGTCCGCCATATTGTTGGATTTAGAATGACGTCACACAGTTAATCATGCATTGTCATCCGAACTAAAAATGTATACCAAATTTCAGCTCAATCGGAAACCGGGAAGTGGGTCAATTTTAAGTTGCAAGATTTTGATTACAGAACGACAGACAACGGGACAGGTGAAAATAAAAGCTTGTAAAAACCCATAGACTTATGAATAACATAACTAATTCCACAATTAACGCCTCGAAAGATAGTACTCCCTTAAACGCAGCTTGAATGAGGATATAGTTAGGCAGTCCAATTATTAAATACTTAGAGTTAATTGAATAATATCTACACATCAGTACAAAACTTAGTTTGTATGAAGAGAATCTAAAAGAGAAACATGGCAGAATCGAACCTGGACCATCCGTAGAGCCGTGCCGAGACCACCCCGACGCCCGTTGCCCATTGCCCATTGTGAAATTCGCATATTCGCTTACGAGAGCTATCTTAAGACCTAATTTCACCAAACTTAAACTAATCGTCTGTTGTGTAATGGCTTGTTAAAATTAACAGAGTTGTTAAGTTATTCTAGATCCTACATTGTAAAATTAACAAGCCGTTACTAAATCAACCGTTAACTGAATGAATTGCGAAACGTTCATTCAATTTGTAATACAACCAAATAATAGTGTCGTCGTGCATCACTCTTACTATACGGAAATGCGTCTAATTTCTACTGGTCGTATAATGTGTCAAGTAGCAATACAATGTGAACAATTTAAATTGTCGTTCTCTCTATAAGTTTCTAAAGCAAGCGCATAATATTTGGTTTTGCCAGGTTATTTCTCTATTGTTTGTGTAGGTCATGGAATTATAAAAAAAATATTATTATTATTTATTAAATAATTCCATGGTGTAGATATTTGATTGACGTTTCGTGGTGTTTTCGTTCGTGGTAGGTATTTTCTTTGATTTGTAAAATACTTAGGTAGTGATTTTACTTAGCTTTTTATCTTTCTTTTTAAAATAAAAAAATGTCGAAGAAAACGAGAGGTCCAAATTTTTCAAACAATGAGAAGGAAATCTTAATAACTCCTAAATCATTGGACGTCGTACTATGCTGTCTAAAGTATCTAAATTTGTTAAAAAATCTTCGTCATCCATAATAAAATTGTACGCCGCGTCCATCTTGACAGTAAAATAATCGTCTGTTACAGATTAACGAACCACTAGAGCAGTCATTAAATTTACAGTCCATCAAGCTAACTAATCTCTTGTTTGCACATGGTGGGACACTTGCTAACTCTAACGGTTAACGGTTTAACAAGACGTTATTTTAACAAACAGAGTATGGTGAAATTAGGTCTAAAGTTCATTGTTTAACAATTGAGCGACAATTGAGCGAGCATTGAGGTAGCGGAGCGGCGACGTTGGGCGGGCGGGCGCATATAAGGCGGGCGGCCGCCGCCGGCGCTCACTGCCCGTCGGCCCGTGGCACAGGTGAGCATGCTCTCTTTATTACTGCACATTTTTCACATTTCTACGCGTCCATTTTTAAATTTATTTTCGAATTTTACCACGATAATAGCACATTTGTTGCCGTGTTAAGTACATCTTCTTTATTTCACTTAAGAAGCAATAAAGAAAACTTTATGAAACGTTTAAACACGCGCCAACAGAGATTAAACTAACCGATCACAAATGTGGAGGCAAAAATTTTGTTCACCGAAAGTTGAGACGAAAAACTTTTGTACATATTTTAGACGTGATTTTCATTTAGTAAAAAATTGTGAGCTTAATACAGTGTTGGGTTAAAATTAAATATGATAATGAATAGTTCTATGTGTTTTAAATTTAAAATATAATTAAGTGTAGATTAATAATTGAAAATGACCATTTCATTTGATAGATTATCAATTAAGATGTTTTCAGTAAATGGTAATGCGTGATAATGCGTTTCAAGAATTCCCAGTTGCATTTTAAAAGTGACTTTTATGTTATTTCGTGTGGCCCGGTGTTTGTTGGCGTCGCTGCTAACACTGCACACTCGGATTCGAATCCCGTCCGAGACGAGGTTAATATTATTTTATAATTTGGTTTCATATCATATAATATAATATGATGTTAAATTATGAGAACACAAATTAAATGAAAAAATAATGTCTCTACATCTTTTGGGAAATATTTAACATCAAAAGCACATTTATTCAAAACAGGCATTTACAGGCACTTGATGACGTCAAATGTAAGAACACAAGACAAAAAACAAAAAAGGTATTCTGCACGTGTTTAGAAATTGAGAAAACCATTCAGAGAAGAAAATACATGAAACTCTAAGGGTCTAATTTTTCAAAATCATCTAATAACACAATCACGTCTATTCACATTTCAACACAATTATAATATTTATTTAATACAGAATCATTAAATTATAAAATCATTGACTTTGTAACACCGTATCCTTGAGAGAGTCTCCTCTGGGAGGGAAGGTAGGAATGTCTATTTCTTTTCTGGTTTCAGTTGTGATTAATCTTAATATATATATTTCTTGTGTGCGTGTGTATGTGACTGAACTCCTCCTAAACGACTGGACCAATTTTGATGAAATTTTTTGTGTGTATTCCAGGGGGCTTGAGAATGGTTTAGATTCACAATACGGTCATATAGATATTGTTTTTCAGCTAAATTATTTATTTAAAAACATTTGAGACAACGTGAGACAACGTGACATTTGAGACATTTGACATTTGAGACATTTGACAGGACAACGTCTGTTGGGCCAGCTAGTAATATAGTAAATATTAAAAAACTAAATAAAATAATTATTTAAAGTGGCTCCCATACAACAAACGTGACTATTAATCTTGACAATGTAATATTATATTTAGTTATATATATAATTTAAAAATTAAACATATTTGTTTAAGTGGGCTCCCGTACAACAGACATGACTTATTGCCATTTTTAGAGATAATGGTACGGAACCCTCCGTGGGTGATTCTGATTTATAGTTGGCCGTATTCATTCATTAGGATTTTTAACTTGTGCTTTAAATTTATGAAAAAATCAGTAATATTTTATGGAACATGTGAGAGTCTATTTTTGTCACGGCTCCCCACGAATCTAAATCTCAAATCTCAATGTGTTCTGCATAAAAGGCGAATATTTCCAGCGTAACACTTTTAGAACCCTTAGCGTTGGCACGGCGCGTTTATTAAATTGTATTTAACGTTTATTTAACATGTCTTATACATATAAAAAAAATCATAAGCTCGCAGACAGAAGCTCTAATCTCCTTGAACAAGACTCTGACAGATTCTGTCGGTCCTAACTTAGAGATAGCTAACTTTGTTCTTTTTTGTATGACTCGTTAGCGCTGTCGGCACTGGCTTACGAATCGAATGATTCGAGCGACCGGGGTCAATCAATGTGTTTTTCATTTGTCTAATTTCATATATACATTTATCTGACGCTTCTAAGCGACGGAAAACAACCTGCAGACAGCTGTGAAAAAATTCAAGGAGTATGTTGTCAGAGAATCCGCACTGAGCCAGCGGGCTTTTGACTAAGGCCCAATCGCCCTGACATAGTTGGGTAGGTCGCGCCCCTCGCTGGGGCACACGTAGGCTGCGACTATTAGGCCAGTCATTTAAGACATGTTAGGACGCAAAAAATTGCAATGTCCTGATTTTTTGTGATGTTGTTAGGATTGATACCAATAGTATAAATTTAGATTTGCAACCTCCGAAAGACCTGTGCTAACTTCGTGCTGCTCGAAAAACCTCGAAATTTTCTAACTTTTTCCAGCTTTTCTGGCTTACAACTTCGAAAATATGCATTTAACAGCAAAGTCATTTATTAAACTTTAAAATAAAACAAAATAAACTACAAAATGAGTGTAACCCCAGCTCTGTATGTTTAACAGATCTCAAGATATGACATTTCGAAAATGGGAAATTTTTCCCAAATATTTTCAAATTTGTAGTTGGCTACACTTTAGATCAAAACACTGTCTAAAATACATCCTACAAGGAAACTCAATAGAAGTTAAGTTGTAGAGCAGTTATTTAGCTTTAATTTAAATGTAAAACAAGGTCTCTGGAAGGACTGTCACCAGTAGCCTCAACCAAAGAATCAGCGCCGCAAACTCTGCTCAAACTCCTGTTATGCAGGTAATGTAATCCATTCGTATTAAGATATTTTTAACTATGTAGCATCATTGGTATTTTTTTAAGATTGAAATTAAAATATTTGAATCTGTTATAACCTGTAATTATGATATCTGCTGAATTTCTTGTCACCCAGGTGCTTGAAAGGGTGAAATGCTTTTATTTAAAAGTTTAATAAATGACTTTGCTGTAAAAATGCATATTTTAGAAGTTGTAAGCCAAAAACTGAAAAAAGTTCGAAAATTTCGAGGTTTACGAGCACCACGGAGTTAGCACAGGTCTTTCAAGGTTGCAAATCTAGATTGGTATCTATCCTAAGAAGATCACAAAAAATCAGGACCTTGTAATTTTTTGCGACCTAACGCGATTTTTATGTCTTAGATGACAGGGTTATGTACACTTTGTGCTCATGGAGCATTAAATAAATATGAAATGACTTGCCGCCGCCCATCTTACTTCTAAAAGAATTTTCAAACTAAGTTTACATTCTCAATTACTTGCACTAACTTCTGTAGTGCAAGGTGGGTACTCCGAGTTGGTTGTAGTTGTATGTACACTTTTATTACATTATTTATATATTTTATGCTTTATTTTATATTCTTATTTTAACTATATATAACTATATATAACACAAATGTAAGGTACAACTTGATGAGTTACCAATAATAACAAAAAAATCGGGTGGCGCTGTGCCGGGGCACACGGCCGTTGGTTTTAACGTGAAACGTCAATGTTAGGAAATCGCTTTAAATAAAAACAAGATTGACGGTGTTTTAAGAATTTTAATAAAAAACTCAATGTCACAACAGCGAGCTGACTATATAAGTGAAATATTCACACCATATTTTTGTTTCTAAGACTAATAGTTTTTTAATTATTAAGGTACCATGATATAGACCTTTTCGTTACGGTCCACTTTTTAAACCTGGTACCCGTATGTTTCGGCGCGATTTTAAAGACGTTTCACGGCAAAAATACTTATATTTATTTTACATTTTAATGAAATACATACTATGTTGTATGTACATGTTTGTTTGACAAATTCCACACAAAAACAAGCATAGATCTTGTTTTTGTTTTAATAGCGCAGTTAGCTGTGCCCGCCTTTCATCTTTGCGTGACTGTCTGGCTGAAAATCGTCTTGTCTTCGGACAATCACACGCCGAGCCTAGACCCTTCTTGCGATTGTAAATTTTGTCTCTTCTGTGTAACATGCATCTCAATAATATTTACGACTGTATGTGTTGTGTCAAAATAAAATTAATATCTATCTATCTATATCAGTGGTTCCCAAAGTTGTCTTGGCTACGACCCATCTAATTCAAATTTACAAACTTAGGACCCACCTCAAATAAATTCAACTGATTTATTAATTTTGGTAACGGTTTTCATAGCGGACTTTTCAAATAACAAACGAAGTGTTAATGCAATTTCTTATTACTTAATTAAATAACTATTGTACATTAAAAAGTTTTTCAATGGGAAGGATAAAATTATTTCCTATGTTTCGTCATCATAGTTTTGACGTCAACTTAAACCCGAGTTACTTTTAAGCGCAGTGAGTTTGTTAAGTCCAATTTATTTCGGTATTTAGTTTTAATGTTCACCATATTAGAGAATCCGGCCTCACATAGGTGTGAGGTAGTGAAAGCGAGGAGGACTTTTATAGCTTCATCAAACAGGCATGGATAGTTACCAGCAACCTAGAACCAGGGGGCGTACTCTTAAAAACGATATTCGATATATCGCGGACTTCGTCGTGTCGTATCCTACTCTTAGTTACTATCGTTTAAAACATTTCAACGGACGATCGAACGAACGATATTAATTTTGACATAAGAAAGCCTCAAATGACAACGATGAATTGAATTTGACAGACGAACATTCGCATAATAAACGTCAAATTTACGATAATTACAACGACACCTCAAACCGTATCGTATTACTTTTCGCAAATTTGACGTAAATTTTGCGAATGTTCGTCTGTCAAATTCAATTCATCGTTGTCATTTGAGACTTTCTTATGTCAAAATTAATATCGTTCGTTCGATCGTCCGTTGAAATGTTTTAAACGATAGTAACTAAGAGTAGGATACGACACGATGAAGTCCACGATATATCGAATATCGTTTTTAAGAGTACGCCCACTGAATTTTGTTAATTGCTTACGATCGAAACAATTTTTTAGTGACGAAGTTTTGCGCATTCGATCTGTTCGGCCCGGCCGGCGCGGCGGGCGGTCGTCTCAATCGGTTGGTGTGTCGATAGGCAGGGCCCACTTAATATTCGCTTGCGACCCACTAGTGGGTCGCGACCCATGGTTAGGGAAACCCTGATCTATATGATTCAAAACAAAATAAAGTGATATTGGCAAAATCTTACGTACATTCCTAAGTTATCTAGATTCAAAACGTATGCATTTTTGGTTCACGAAGCCAAACGTAATATCACTTCCTCTCTTATAATTATAATTAATATCATAAAGTATTCTAACTGTTTCAAATGAATTCGAGATCGAATTAAAAATATTTAACGTTCCGTTCTCTGCTTTAATAGAGGCCATCAATGTTACGTCCAATCATAGCTTTTGTGGTCATTACTTCGTGAATGGGAGTCACGGAAAATGTTAACCAAATCCACAAACGTTTTTGTCCGCGTCACTGCGACTTGAACTGCCTTACGTTACCTAATCTATACTAATATTATAAAGAAGTAAAGTTTGTGTGTTTGTATATTTGTTAAATTGTAGGGTGTAATCTCGGGATCTACTGAACCGATTGTAAAAATTCTTTCACCAATAGAAAGCCACATTATTGCCGAGTGTCATCAATATCAATACATAGTATAAAACAAAGTCGCTTTCGCTGTATGTCCGTATGTATGCTTAGATCTTTAAAACTACGCAACGGATTTTGACGCGGTTTTTTTTAATAGATAGAGTGATTCTTAAGGAAGGTTTGTATGTATAATAAATGCATAATATAGTAGAGAAACACTGATAAATTTAAAGGTTTCTAATGTGATGTCGTAAATAAGCACGTTTTTTGCGCTTATATTGCAAACGCTGGCTGAACCCTACGAGATAGACCAAAATAATGTACTACAGTATTGTACAACTTACAAAAATCCACAAAAAAGTCCGCGATGGTATATGTCTATCTCTTAGGGATAACCCACCATAACCATTTTTTCACTGCACCCGTGCGAAGCCGGGGCGGGTCGCTAGTAGGTTATATAAAAAACCGAAAAATAAAAAGGCTTTTACGTGGTAGCCCGTTTTGCAAAGTGAATCGGAGAAAAAACGGTCGAATGAAAGCGTTTCTTACGAGCACTGCCTTAACTATGAAAAATATATTTTTGAGTTCTAGAGAAAAGATGTGGAGCTTGAAAATGCCTACAAAAAAGTCAACGACAGCATATATCTAACTTTTATATTTAAGTTACAAAAAGTAGTTTTTTTTTTTAATATTACAGTCAGAAATTAAAACATAACACTGTACTAAAAAAGGATTATTAATACTATGTCCAACAAAGTGGACACGGGTCAGCTAGTTATATAACAGTGATAAAATAAAAAGTATATTATCCTTACACTCGCACCAATTAGCCAAGCCAAAGTAAGCTCTATAAGGCTTGCGTTATGGGATGTAGAGTGACGGATAGACATACATATATAAATATGTTTGATAGAAACATTTATTAACAAACATGACTAAGATACAAATGCATTCTTCATCACAAACAGATGGGACTCGAATCCAGGACGTCAGAGATGTCGACACCTCTAACCACTCGACAACGACATCGTCAAAGGAGATAATTTTTTCTTGTATGGAGAATAGGCCCACTATAAAATGTAACGTTTATTAATGAGACATACGTTAAATAATTTCTTACTAACCCTAGATATTATAAGGAACATTAGATTGTTTTTATCTAACGGGAATATTGAGAAATCAATTAAAACATGAAGATTAAATAACCTAAAAATTCTTAGTAGTTAGTAGCTTTATTTTGATTTGTATTCAAATTGCTTTTTACGTAAATGCTATTTAACACTTTCTTATTCTTCAAAAATACAATCTCCTTTGGCCACTACCAAATACCCGAAATCGTATTATTTTTTTGCATTCTAAATACTGGATACGGGAATGAAAACGAAATCAAGCCGTTGGAAACGTAAACACAGAATTCGGTTGAAAACAAACCGACGACAATTGGATGTCAGTGTAGGTACCATTCTGTCGCTGTCAAAAATGATGACGCGTTCCGTTTCACGACGATACTGGACTGACGAACTAATAGTTAAACTAATCTAAAATAGTATTAAAATAATTATTGAGAGTTCAATACATTTAAATAAAATAAAAAAAATTAATACACTATCCTTTATTATTATATTTTTATATTATTTGTATAATATTAAATCATCTTTCAGTTTGATTTAAAAAACGTTAGTTCCTTTACCTCAAATGTCAAAAGTCATTACTAAGTTTAATTAATTGATTTTATCATTCCCGTTTCACTTTTACTCATAATATCGTGCAATTGCTTTTAATAATAAATTGATATTTTAGAGTTCAGTAATATCAATAAACGTTGCCGTTTTCTAGTGGGCCCAAAAAAAATTATGTCCTTTATGTCAGAAACATGAATTTATTTCCAAGGGAATATCCACCGTCTGTCTGTCCTATGTATGCTTAGATCTTTAAAACTACGCAACGGATTTTGATGCGGATTTTTTTTATTTTTTATTACATAGAGTCATTCTTAAGGGAGGTTTATATGTATAATACATGCATAATATAGTAGAGAAACACTGATAAATTTAGAGGTTTCTAATGTGATGCCGTAAATAAGCACGTTTTTTTACGCTTATATTGCAAAAACGCTGGCTGTAGGTATCCTACGGGAAGACAACACCAAGTACTGATTATAGCCCACGTTACAGCCTTTCTTAAGCATTATGAAAAAATGAATAAAGCTTTAAGTACAAAATTATTCTAATCTGTAAATTTATTTCTCTTTTCCTTATTTTGGTTAAGTTTTGTCATTTGATCGTCTGTTTTTTCGACGTTAGCAATTTTAAATTAACGAATACACAAAATCCAAATTACAAAAAAATATATAGCGAAATGTCCATGATTTTTTGTTTTATATACAGTTTTTTGCGTTCCTCTAAATTTTTCCATGAGTGCATTTACTTAGGAAATGTTGACATTGGCACGCACGCTGCGGGAACATTTCAAGTGCTAACAACTCGCTGAGAACGCGCTGGTGGAGCGCGTGCCACCAGAGGCGCCAAGGTCACGCGTATAATTGATACTAGAAGTGTATTATTATTTAATTTTCTGTGTATTGAAAGAATATAACAGACATAAGTTCACTGCGAATCTTTAATTTTTTGTTGGGGAAGAACGCGTTATATTGGTTTTCCAGCGAATTTGGGGGGCTGATGCCAACCAAAGCTCGCGGAATACCGATTGAAAATTGGCTATGTGCGTATCTGTGTCGCCCGCCCTGGCCGTCTATAGCTGGGCGATGACTGGGCGTTGGGATTTGTTACTTTGTTTTTATCAAATTTCCGAACATGTGTAGTCATTTGTTTCCTTTGTTCGTATGCACGTACAAGAGTTTTGTTTTTTTATGATTAACTAGCGGAGCCGACAGACTTCGTCCTGTCAAAAAGATTTGTAAAGTGGCAGTTTTTTGTTCCTAATTATTTTATAGATAATGTCGCATAGCCAACCAAATCGCAAAAAACGTCTAAATGACCTATTACATTTTGTGGCTATTCAATTTTGGAACGTGACATTAAATCCTCCCATGATGTATTCTGTGCTCCAACGCACGCACGCACACTGTTTTGATAGATATGATTGAATTTCAACTATATGTAGCGTTAATAAAGCGCAAATTGACTCTTTGATGTTAAGAACACACCTACATTGCTTAGACAACAGCGAGTTGAAATTTATACAATAACAATAAAGCTCAAATTGACTGTACGTTTTAGTTAGAAAACGTTTGTATGGGAAAAAGGGCTATTTTTAGGTATAATTAAAAACCATCCTTGAACTTCAATGAACATTTGAAAAAAAGAATTGGTCGAATTGGTTCAGGCGTTGTTGAGTTATGCGCTTACCAACACATTTTGTGATTCATTTTTATATACAGGGTTACCTGGTAAGTCGTGCGAACCCCGTTAGGGGGTCGTGGTTCCCACCATTTCTGACAGATTTCCCCTTGGAACCCCACCCCCAACTTAACCCTTTTCAAGTTATAAGGCTTTAAAACTTTTTTGAAAAAATGTCCGATTTTTGTCTATTGGCCCATTTTTTTTGTTTATTATAATTCAAATATTTAGTTTTATACTATTTTTGTGTAGCAGATTAGTTTGTTCATCATAATGCAAAATAAAAATAGAGTTACCTCAACTAAATAGGTTGTAGATAGAAGATTGATAGTTATAGCATCAAACAAAAATCAGTACAAATCAAACTTCAACCAGCAATAGTAAAAAAAAATCTATGACACGTAGGCTGCAGACACCTTTAAAAATATCTACGTTTCATTAGCTATTCAACAAGGTATAACAAGGTAGGCTGCTATTAGATTTCTTGGAATAATCTTTGGTAAAAGTCCTAAAAGGAGTAGTGAAATTAATGTAAAATTTATCAATTATGTTACAAAATAAAATAAAACAATTTAAATTAGGTTAAACAAATGTATTTTATTTTATCTTTCGTGTTCAACATGTCCACCTCTGTTTCGCACACACACTCGCATTCTGTTTCTAAGTCCACTTTTAACCACCGATGTTGTTAAACCTCTTCTTATTTGATCTGCTGCCATTAGAATCCTTTCCTTTAACACGTCTACAGACTCAATTGGGTGTTTTCGTCGTATACTATGCTTTTCATGTGCCCCCATACATAAAAATCCATGGGGGTCAGGTCTGGGTTTCTCGCTGGCCACGGTATAGGTCCACCTCTCCCGATCCACCTATTGGTATAGTTTGTGTCTAACCATTCTCGGACACATCTGCTATAATGTGCCGAGCAACCGTCGTGTTGAAACCACATGTTTCTAACTAGTTGTAAACACATGTTGACTTGAGGATAACAGAAGGATACGTCTCAGAGTAAACAGAAAATTGTCGACAAATATTAGCAAGAGAAACACAGGATCCGACAACAAATATTCCGGTTCCGGCTTCCGGCCCGTCGCCGGCGCCGCCATCGCCGGATGCTCGTTTAGACAGTTCCACGATCAACTGAGATCTCAGCGCTTGCTTTTTTAAACTGTCTCTTCGTGTGCCGTCCTGTAGTGTTATAGACTGCTTAAAGGAGAATGCCGAAAATGGCCTAGATTGGGTTGTGTTGCGTCTTGACTACACATAGCTAGAAAATATTGTTTTGAATTATAAGTTTGAATCTCTTTTTCCTAGCCAAAACTAATGTGGGGTTTTAAAATTAAAATATAATAATCATAAGAAAAAAAATAGGTAAAAAACTTTTTAATTTAAACGGTTTTATGTTAAACATACATTGCAATGTTTAAGATAAATGTACTAAAAATGTACTAAAAACCAAAAAATAATAAAATAGATACAGTCGTGGGAATTATAAACATATGCATAGACTAGACTAAAATAAAACCGTGGGGCACATTGAAACAACACAACGATTGTAGACAATTGATGTGCCCCACGATTTTATTTTAGTCTAGTCTATGCATATGTTTATAATTCCCACGACTGTATCTATTTTATTATTTTTTGGTTTTTAGTACATTTTTAGTACATTTATCTTAAACATTGCAATGTATGTTTAACATAAAACCGTTTAAATTAAAAAGTTTTTTACCTATTTTTATTTTCTAGTTTTTAGTTTTTATTTCGCATTATTCTCTTTTAAAACCTAAGTTATCCGCCATTTTGTAGAGACCGCCATTTTGGATTTTAATTTTATATAGTACATTATATTCTACTAGTTGAGCACTTTCATTTGATACCATATTGATAGGATTGATTAAACCTAAGTTTTCCGCCATTTTGTAGAGGCCGCCATCTTGGATTTTAATTTTATATAGTACATTGTATTCTACTGGTTGAGCACTTTCATTTGATACCCATATTGATGGGATTGATAAAACCTACGTTATCCGCCATTTTGTAGCGGCCGCCATCTTGGATTTAATTTTTTATAGTATATTGTATTCTGCTTGTTGAGCCCTTTCATTTGATACCCATATTGATGGGATTAATAAAACCTAAATTGTCCGCCATTTTGTAGCGGCGGCCATGTTGAATTTATAATGATAATGAATAATATAATTGTATTGTCACCAAAATCCAAAGTGTATACAAAATTTCAGATTAATCGGTTGACAGGAAGAGGGTGAAATTTGATTTACTAAATTTGACCCAAGAATGAATGAACCGGGCTGAGCTAAATAAAACCGTTTAAAACGCTGACCACTTCCGCTGAATACTCTACAAAAGCAAAATTCGTTCTACAGACTAGGGCCCTTATTAATAAACTAAAGTTAAACCTGATTTAGTTAATCTACGGATAATATTAATAAAAAAATGGATAATTTAATTAATATTCTTTAAGGAATTTAAACAGTAGGTGCATAACTAGTGCCATAACATAACCTAAAACTACCACCAATAAAAGGCTATTACTTCGGACTCCCACATTATTTATGATGAGACATTTTTTATATATTTATAGGACGCATTTACTCTAATTTTAAGTAGGATTTACCAAAGCGCATGACAAATAAATTTAGACGAAATCTCTTAGGCAACTTGGCATTCTCCTTTCAAATATAGCCGAGTTGCCTCCAGAAAGTGGTCCGTTCAGTGTGAGCTGTGCTGTGTGCGTCGGCGTTAAGCTCTGTCGCTGTGCGCAGTTAGCGCGGAAGCAGTTGACGCGCGACCGAGGAACATGTCAGCGGCGCTCGCGCTGCCGGCGCTGCTGGCGCTGGCGCTGCCGCTGCTGGCGCTGCTGGCCGCCGGCGCCAGCGACAAGCGCAACGAGAACGAGTTTCGTGAGTACCGCCGCTGCTTGTCCTGTTGCACTTCTGCTGTTTTAACATACATAGTATCTGAGCTCTTTTCTTTTCATCTTTACATATATTCATTATTTATGCGAAAGTAACTTTAGCCTTTGTTTTTAGGGTTCCGTAGCCGAATGGCAAAAAACGGAACCCTTATGCCACTTTTCTCCGTTACTATAAGAAACTTGTTATAAACAAAAATATAAAAAAAAAATTTGGGGTTCCCCATACTTGAACTGAAACATTGTACATTTCATTCAATCAACTCCAATATAATAAAGCGAGTCCGACTCGCACTGGAGAGATTTTTTTAAAGGAGATGGCTAAATGACTGCCCTTAACATGTATAAATATATCACACTATCTCGTAATTTTTATAAATTCATTAATGAATTGTTACATAATTATTATTTTCCTAGAACTTTCGTGAAAAAATAATTAAATAAAAAGTTTTAAACTTGTTTTCCTATTTTCCGGACTTGAATAGTGTTGACATTTAAACGAGATAATCGATTAATGTAGTTTCGGTCAATATACAAAATCGATATATATGGACACAGCGGATTAAACTTTTTGTTTTATCAAATAAAATAATTCAATAAAAATCATTAAATAATAGAGAAGAATATTTTCTGTACAGCAATGTTTAATTAATGTTAATCGTCGAAAACAATTAACAATAAATAAGTATTTTATTCACACGATAATATCGATTTCCTAATCGATGTTGTTGTATTGAGAGTTTATTTTCACAGCACTTTAAAAATGTCAGATGTAAATGTCAGATGTTATGCGATATCACTTGATTTTTGATTTTAATACTGACCCTGCTTTTCAAAACGGACCTATTGTGTACTGTGCGTACTTGCCGACTTCAAATGGGTAACGAAACTTGAGCACATAACTCGATATGGATATACATATTAAATAATGTGTTCGGGAATTTTAAGTAGAAAATAAAAAGACAGTGCTTCCGATACAATGCTGATGTATTAATAATAAAGTAACATTAATAATAAAATGAAGGTGAAACAATAAAATAACAATTGTCCGCATTACGCATGCCCAGCAATGGACACAAGGAGACGGAGGGTGAATTTGCGGTATTTATCCGAAAGGAACTTATTTCTGAACATGCCCCCAACGTTGAAAGCTTTGCTTTCAACAACATCTTCTGTAAGTGGACATATTTTGGAGAATGCTCTTTTCATAACTCCATTTTGCGGTCCTGATTTCAGCGACTCGGTTTATACCATCTGGTCCCGGATGAACAGCGATAATGCGGCCAAGCTTCCACTTCATCGGAGGAAGGTTGTTATCCTTTAAAACTACTAACGTGTCGACCTTTAAATCACTCGAATTTTTTCGCCATTTAATTCGTTGCTGGAGTTCTGCGATAAATTCTTTACTCCATCGATTCCAAAAATGTTGACGGAATTGTTCAACTCTCTGATATCGAGATAAGCGAGAAGTATAACTGTCTGTATAATTTGAGCTCGGCAGTGATGTAAAAGGATGACCAATGAGAAAATGTGCGGGTGTCAATGGTGACAAATCATTGGGATCCGATGACAGAGGGGTCAGCGGACGGGAATTCAGCAATGCTTCAATCTGCGCCAATACAGTGTAAAGCTCTTCGTATGTTAAATGACAATTTCCCAATACTCTCAATAAATGATACTTTGTTGATTTGACTCCCGCCTCCCAGAGTCCGCCGAAATGTGGAGTGCAAGGAGGAGTAAAATGAAAAGTAATGTTTTCATTTGCCGCGGTTTCGGAAAGTGAGTTACAATTAGATTTCAGAAATTTACCGATATCATTATATGCACCAACGAATGATGTGCCATTATCCGAAAAAATATGTTTAGGTATACCCCTTCGTGAAATAAACCGCCGCAGACATGATAAAAAATTATTACTTGTTAAATCACCCACCAATTCAAGATGTATGGCCTTGGTAGAAAAGCATACAAATAAGGCAATGTAAACTTTTATTAGCTTACAACCTCTCCCAAGTCTATTTGCAGCTAATATTGGACCAGCATAGTCTACACCAACTGTCTCAAATGGAAAACTGGATATTAGGCGCTGTTGTGGTAAGTTTCCCATAATTGGAGTAATAATTCTCCCTTTCATTCGGTTACATAAAACGCACTGACGATAACACCATTTTGCTAAGTTGCGGCCACCGAACGGCCAAAACTGTTCTCTTACTGTGGCTAGTAATAATTGTGGACCAGCGTGCATTAAGCGTTTATGCTCATAAACAAATAATATTTTAGTAAAAATGTGAGTGGACTGTAGTAAGATAGGATGTTTCTTTTCATAAGGAAAGTCAGAATTCTCTAAGCGACCTCCAACACGCATTATGCCACCATCGTCCATAAAAACATTAAATTTTAGAAGTGAATTCTTTGCTGGTAATTGCTTTCCTTTGATTAAAAGTTCATACTCTGGAAATGATTCTTTTTGACTACAAATTATAAGCTTATTTAAAGCAGAGTTTAACTCATCGGTACTAAGATGTTTTGTTTTAATATGTTGCTTTCTACATACAGCTATAAACCGTAATACATATGCCATACAACGCTTAAGTCTCACAAAATTAGAAAAACGATTAAATTCGATTATACTCTCTTTATTAGAATCTAATATTGTACATGTAACCTCAGGCTTGATTTCGGGAAGATCAATCACCATGTCAGAATCCTTGAGCCACTGACATGAATTATATTCTAAGAAATCTGGACCTTGCCACCATAAATCGCAATATTGGATAAGTTCGGGTTCTAAACCTCGTGATATGAGATCTGCGGGATTTTGATTGGTAGGTACATGATTCCATTTACAACTACTAGTTAATTCCAAAATATCAGCTACTCGATTACGCACAAACGGCTGTAATTTAGATGGTACCATTCTCAACCACCCTAAAACAATCATCGAGTCAGTCCAAAAGAATGTGTCATTTATTTTTATTCGCAATGAACTTATGATTTTTTCATACAATTTAGCTCCTACTAATGCTCCGCAGAGTTCAAGCCTAGGTATGGTTGTTGGTTTAATTGGTGCTACTCTACTTTTGGCCATATATATACGAACGCATACACTACCATTTTTATCAATACTTTTAAGATAAGCACAGGCTCCATAAGCACACTCGGATGCATCAGTAAATATGTGTAATTCTACACATACAGGCAAATCACAAACTGCTAATCTTGGGATGCGCACATTATTTAAAGATGGTAAGCTCTTCAGCATTCTTAAAAATGACTGTTGTACATCTGGTGGTAAATCGTCATCCCAAGAAACTTTACTTAACCATAGTTTCTGCAGTATTATTTTTAAATTAATGACACAAGGTGATAAAAGCCCTATGGGGTCAAATATTTGACCTATGAATGAAAGTATATTACGCTTAGTAATTTTATTAGGAACTGTTGAATTAATTGAAAAATAAAGGTTATCAGAATCAGTGTGCCAATCTAAACCTAAAACCTTACTTGATTCCTTAGAATCTATATTTAAATTCATGGAGGACTGCGAATCAGACATTAAATCAGGAGCATTAGATTTAAATTTTCGCAAATGCATTCCAGCTGAAGCTAGAAGCGCCACTACTTTCTCTTTAATACTAGTAACTTGTGCTAAAGTGTCTCCTCCAGTAAGTAGATCGTCCACATAAAAGTCGTGCTGTATAATTTGCGAAATTTCATCATCCTTACTATCTAAACCGATTTGTTTAAGACACCTGATTGCCAGAAACGGTGCACAAGCCATACCATAAGTGACCGTATTTAATTGGTACACCTTTATAGGTTCGTCCGGACTATTTCTCCATAATATCTGTTGTAAATGTCTATCGTTTGGATGTACAACGACTTGTCTATACATCTTCTCTACATCAGCAGACAGCACATACTTATGTTGTCGAAATCGAAGAAGTATAGACAAAAGATCATCTTGAATTGTTGGACCCACCCTTTGAATATCATTTAAAGAAATACCTGATACTGTTGGAGCACTAGCATTAAAAACGACTCTTAATTTAGTAGTCGAACTACCTTCACGTAATATACCATGGTGGGGTATAAAATACGCTCGTTTATTTGAATTTGACTCATATTCAGACATATGCCCCAATGAACAGTATTCAGACATAAAATTAGCATAATCATTTTTGAACGAAGGCTGAGCTGTTGTCCGTCGTTCTAATGACAGCAAGCAATGTTTTGCTCGCTTAAACGAATCACCCAAAACATCTTCCGATTGTTTAAGTGGTATACGTACACAAAACCGTCCGTCGGGTAAACGAAATGTGTTTTGTTTAAAATGATTTTCACATATTTGTTCTTCTTTAGAATAAAACGATGACTTATGGCTTACCTCTTCAAGTTGCCAAAACCGCGTTAACTGGGTTTGAATATCATCGTTTTGAGATGGGTTGTCCAAACAATTTATCTGTCCGATATTGCACTTTAAATCTTGCGATATATTATTTGATAAATAACGACTATCAATAGGGCCAGAAACAATCCAACCTAATTTTGTCTCTATGAGTGTTGGATACCCTTCCCCTAATTGAATAGTGTGAGAACCTAACAAATCCCAAAATATATCAGCTCCTATAATCATATCTACTGTAGATGGTATATAAAATTGAGGATCTGCCAAGCAAATATCTGTAGGTATATTTAAAATAGACAAATTGATTGATCTGTTAGGCACCTTATCTGTAATACAAGGTAATACAAAACATTGCAATGTATTCGAGTAATTCTCGTCTAATGACTTCACATGCACACGAACCATATTGGTAATTAGTGATTTTGCATTGTTAATACCCAGTAGAGACTTTTCAACACTAACAAATGGTAAATTAATTTTTTTAAATAAGGCTTCTGTCATTAAACAAGATGTGCTTCCACTGTCCAACACTGCACGAACCACATGTTCATGATTGTATTGGTCATATAGTTTTAATAATGCAGTTGACAATAACACATAACCTCCTGAACGAGTTGATGCTTGGCACGAGAGCGCAACGGATGTACTAGGCGGATTATCTGGAGTCTCTTCAAGTGCATTGGTACGCGAAAATGCTACAGATCTAATTTTAGAATCAGGAACATGTATGAGTGTGTTATGCTTACGTTTGCATATTTTACAACCATTTTTTTTACAATGATTTGCATAATGTCCAATTTTAAAACAATTAAAACAAATCTTGTATTGAGGTACCAAATGTAGCCTTTCTTCATTACTTAAGGCTAAAAATTGAGAACAGGCTTGCAATTGATGGTCAGCATTACACTTAGGACATGTTTTAATAGTTTTCGCGGTCTCATTCATACTATGATTATTTGATTGTTGTGACAATTTGGAAACTGCAATCATGGATTTCAATTTTACACTTTTTGCATTAAAAGTATGCTGTGAGGTAACACGTGTAAGTTCTAATGTTTCAAGCAGATCTGATTTATTACGCAAAAAATTTATAAACATATGTATTGATATAGATTTGTCTTTTTCTAACCTACCCTTGAATTCTTCCCATTCACGATAAGTCTTACTGTCTAATTTGTGTGTAACCATATGTATAATTAATGTATCCCAATGCTTAGTGGGCTCACCTAATGACTCCAATGCTCTTAAGTTTTTATTTACCTGATCAATCAGCCGTTTTATACTATAAGAAGATTCTTTATGAATAGATTCGATATTAAATAAAGCTGAGACGTGATTCTGTATAAGTAACCGCTTATTGTCAAAACGTTCGCATAGCAAGTTCCACGCTACTGAATAATTTTGAGATGAAAACTCGATGGATTGTATAACGAGTGCAGCTGTATCGTCTAACGAAGCTCTGAGATAGTGAAATTTGTTGATGTTATCAATTTCATCGTTTAAATGAATGAGACTACAAAAAGTATCGTGAAATTCCAGCCAGTTGTCGTATGAACCACTAAACTTTGGCAGCTGAATGGTAGGCAACTTAACAACATTTTGATTAGTAGGGCGTGAGGAATCCTTCTCGCTACCATCATTTGTATTTTGAATATTATGCGATAGTATATTTTGAGCCATTGATATACATTTGTAATAGCAACGTTCAAAATCATCTCTCTCAGACAATTGCACATCAATATCATCAGCAAGACATTCTAATTTTAATTGAATTTCGTCGTACTGACTGTACAACAATTCCATTTTATTGGTTCGTAATTGTAATTCACATACCTCCGATTGGCCTAACGTTTTGTCTAGACTACTAAGATAGGTAGAAAAAATTGTTAAACGCCCCTTAAAACTGCCGCGTTTCCGAGTCAATTCTTTGATTTCCTCTTTATCGGCCATTCTGGGAGGCGAGGGTGACAAATCTGGAAAATTGTAAGATTACAAACAATTTACGAATACAGTTTATGCCTTATAAAAAATACTACAGATTTGAATCAAAGTTAAGTTTTATAAAGAGAAAACAATAATTCAATGATTATTTTTACAACTATTTGATAAATAAGGTTCTTCAATGCCTTAAGTACACAGATGATAAATATTTATAATTTTAATTACCTAAGTATTATTATTATTATTGGTTTTAAATGTAAATTATCAGTGATATTTGAAGTAATAATTAAAACAAAGCAATCCAAATTACATTAATGCACCTTAATGAAACAATGATTAATGTATTTGCTTTCCGTCTGTAGATACTGCTTAAACAATAAGTAGTAAGCCTATTACTTATTAAGGCGACAATCAAAAGTACAAACGTTATCTTATTTTTTATTATTCTTACATGAAAACAATTAAAGCAAAGTTGGATAGTATGATGCGTAACAATGCATATACCTACAATTAAGAAATGCCTTTTTTACGTGCACATTGATTAATATGACCGCAAAATACCAAATTGTGTATTTATTATAACATTGAAATATTTGATAAAGTTAAATTAATTGCGGTGTTTACTATCTTTAAACAATAAAAAGTGCAGCTGTAAAATTATGTTACATCAACTAACAGATAAAAATAATAATGATACTAACCGTTTGATTATCGGAATACACTTAATACTACCTGTGTTTGAGAGTTGGGTTTTAAATAATAACACAATATGCTTTACACTGTGATTTCACCAAAGTAATGAATTTTCTTCACCGCACCCGTGTCATGTACAATCTCTCCAAACTTATAAATTTCCTCTTGAAATTCTTACGAAAATTACAAAATTTACTTGATTTCGTAATAAATAATTGAAATCCGGCTTACTCGAAGACCATGTTCGGGAATTTTAAGTAGAAAATAAAAAGACAGTGCTTCCGATACAATGCTGATGTATTAATAATAAAGTAACATTAATAATAAAATGAAGGTGAAACAATAAAATAACAATTGTCCGCATTACGCATGCCCAGCAATGGACACAAGGAGACGGAGGGTGAATTTGCGGTATTTATCCGAAAGGAACTTATTTCTGAACATAATGGTCTTGCGTATTTTAATCACAATCATGAATTAAAGTCGACATTCTTCAATATATAGGTATCCATCATTCACTACAATAGTAATATATTACCCAGTTATTTTATCTGTACTAAAATGCCTACCTAAAGTTCATAGCAAATTCTCTAGTTGTAGTTTTGCGACCATAATATCGTAGGAGATTTTATGATATATTTTTCAAGATTGTAATAATATGAAAAGTTCATGGGACTTTTTTATATCACATTCAGGTGCCCAGGCACTTTCAGGTGCCCAGGCACTTTCAGGTGCCCAGCATTAGATGCAACTGCATCCAATATTTATACATTGCAAGGGCAATTGCCCATACTGTACTTAGCCATCTCCTTTGGTACAATTATCTAGAACCTGACAAAGAATACGCTACCTTTTCACGCGAAAATAGTGTTGAAATAGGGATAAAGTTTTATATGGAAAATACTTCATTTTTTAGGCTTTTGATTAGATATAAATAAATACAGCATTCAAACCAATGCAAGCCCTGATGGTAAAAGCTAAGGCTGAGCTTAGTCGTAGGTCATCCCGCCTCTATCGGTCTGGAGACCGACAATATCAAACTGCAGACTGAACGTTACGTTAAGTAAAGGTACCACTTTGCCCTACTCCATGAGTTCTGTAATTTCGGAAAAGAGAAAATAAACAAACTTATATATTTCGTTGGTTATTATATCAAAATAACTCCTTTTGCTATGTCCTATTACTGTTTCCCATATGACCTTATGTATATAACTCGGGATACTGGCCGCGGCTCCAAAAAATTGTCTCCATTAATTTTTTTTAACGCACCCTACCTGTTAATGGCTAATTCCGGCGGGCAGGGCATACCCACTAAACTACCTCGATGTTCATTCTGTCCGCACTTATTAGGGCGATCTGGGTACTGGAAGCCCAATTTCTCCAGATCACCCTTAGACAAGCCAGCCAGGGGCCAGCTACGGGTCGGGTATTAACGCCTGTGGGGGGTTACCCTGGACGTAGAAGTAAGCCCTAAACGGGAAAGTCTTTGCATGCGCGTTTAAGGAGCCACCTAAGCGCACAGGCCACACCTTGGGTGGTCATTGAGGGGCTATAAAATGCAATAGGTTTTTTGACAATGCGAAAAATTAAACTACTGTTAACAGTATAAATTAAGAGATAAAAAATGATTATTTATTAACGTAAGTTGAAAATAATGATTAATTTATATTAAAATCCGTAAATAAAAATTGCATTTTTTAAACGTTTGTCACGTGACACAAAACGCTCCTGATTGGTCGAGTTTATCATGACGTCACTTGCTTGTAAACTTCGTTTGCCTACTTATGTTGCGCCTAGTTGTGGTAGATTATCTCCGTTACATTAAGATTTTCTTTATTATGCATTGTTTTTTTTTGTTTATTTGCACTATTTTACAAGTACTTTCAACCATGGACAACGATTTTGTAAAAGCAGACAGCAGAAACCATGCAGAAATCATGGTCGGATTATTTATCAAAAATAATTCTCACTTTTATGCTTCGGAGCTAAAAAATGTAAAAACAGCAAAGTATAATTACACTTTACTGGTAACTTAAATTATATCATAAGAAAGTTCATCAAGTTTGTTTGGCACAATTTCGTGAACATAAACGATAATTTATTCACTTTACGTCAGTTATCGAATGTCTTCACATTGTTTAACAAGTTCCATTCTTTGCCGTTTGACAAATGCAGATCGGGAAGTACCAGCATCACACATTCTTTTAATGCGGTCTGGCTGGCAATGAAATTTGAAAGGCAGAACTTTATCTTTTAAAATTATTTTCTGACTGAATCCCATTTGTACTGATAGTAATTTGCCATGTCATTTTCCATCTGTAACGAACAAACAAGTTTTAGTCGGGATCTTTTAGTGTACTGCTTATTGAAATCATAGGACTCTGTAGCTACAATTTTAACAAATATTATGGAAAACAGCGGAAATATTCGAAGTGAGTTGCAAGAGACATTCTGTTAAAAACATTAGAGGTATTATAACCTCAAATCAATAACGAAAATATTAACATTCTGAATCTAATTAATTATTACAAAATATAAATATTATGTTTACTTACATCGAAATGGTCTTCACAAAAGAAAATATTTGTACTATTCGCTATGTTATTATGATACCTCCGAGAAAGTAGCAACCACTTTCGGCGCACTTCGATATTCTTTAGAACACTTACAAATAGTTTTTCCGGAGTTTTTAACGACGTATTTGTACATTTTGGAACTGCACACCATTTGTAACACATTTTGTTACACAAATCACTGATAAAAAGTTAATCAAATCGCACTTTCGTTTTTTGTTTACAACAAACAAATATATATGCCAGTTGTCACAGATTAGAATACAGGCAAATGACGTCACCGACCTCATTGCAGCGCCATATTGTCAAAGTAGTGTTTTGGCACACTATTTAAATATTGAATTTTTGATTCGATGTTTTTCAGCTAATATATACCAGAATTAATAATAACAAGTTTTACTGGGTTCCTTAGACTCTACTACATAATATAAAATGGATTTTAAAAACCTGTCAAATAGCCTATTAGTTACCAGCAAGCTCTCCTATCCCTATGCCTGATAATAAGCGGGGTTGCCTCGCAGTGTCCCCGATGCCGTTCGTCCTGGGGTCGCGCTACGGCCGCTCGCCGCAGAGGCTCATCACCGCCAGGAATGACAGGTAGGACAGATTTATTATTTAGTGTATGCACTTTATTATATTAACACTAAAATAATTGATCTGGTCTCGTTTGCTGTTTATTACAAAATCGGTGACTGGCATAAATTAGGCCTTTATAAGGGTGGAAAGGAATCAATCCCTACGAGGTTATTCGGCTATAGTCCGAGTAGGGTTTGATTCCTTTTACCCGTGTGTAGCACTCTACTTTTCATTTGAATGCAAGGAAAATAAAAAATAGCTTTTCCTTTGAAATTTCTGGCAAAAGATTTTCGAGTGTCGTATTTGCTTCGTTCGTGACTGAATCTGGAGCCGAAATTTCAGAATCGCTTGAATTCATTGTTTTTCTTAAATACCTAAATCACACAATCTTCTTCTTCTTTTGGGTTTGATGGCGGTGCCCATAGGATTTCGCCAACCTCGAGTTTTTTTGCTTAGAATACTTTTTTTAATTAAACTATGCGCGACTCATGTTATTATCTAGGCCGTGAAAGTACAAGTGAATGCAAAATTAAACAAGACAAATAAAAAACAATATACCCTGTTCGCTGTCTATAAAGAAATACATAAAAAAGTTAAAGAGCGGAAACCAAATCAGAGAATAAAAAGATACCAATTAAAGTTTAATACGATTGTAGAATAAATAATGACAAAGAATATTGATGAAGGGTGAATTAACATAAGAAAGAAGAGAGTTAAATTGACACGGCTTAGGGATATAAGGGGGAATGACATCATACAAAGAATATGAATATTTTGTATAAATCACACAATCAAGATTTCGGTACAGCGTAACAGATTCCCTCCCGCCAAAATTATCGTTTTCACAGGTATTTTTAAATTTGGAACACATCGCGTTACCTTTTACTGGCCATTTAGCCATAATCTTTCATTCCAAAGTACCATTGTCTCCCCCTCTGATGAGGGGGAGGACCCGCCGACGATCGTAGCTCTCGCGGCAAGGCGTCAGTGAGGGGCATTGTTAGGTTTTTAGTCGGTAGGCCGCGCGCTTGGCTGGCACTCGGCCCCCAAGCGCGCGGAGAGTCCGACATAGCCCCGCGGTTTTCCCGAGCCACGGGGTATGCGTCAAAAGTACAAGTTGATATTCCTGCAGGTTCTTTATGGGCAGCCGCTACGGCAAACGCTCGGGGCTCGGGGTGGGTTTCGCGCGGCCGGGGATGCGCGCGGCCGCCACGCTGCACTCGGGAGACAAACTGGCGACGACCATAAGGCAGTTGGATTCCAAATTCGGGATAGACACAGGAGATGACATGGGGCAACCGGACACGAAGATGGGGTTTGCTAGCAAGCCAGGGAGGGACAGATCGGGAATGGACACGGCGCTCCCGCTGGAGTGTGCGCCGACGCAGACGTTTTCACTGTACCGCTGCGTCCCTGCACATACGGCACTGTACTTCCGGCCATACAGGTAACAATTCCTTACACCTTGATGAGTATTTACTAAAAAAAAAAACACTAGTCAAGTGCCGTACAAACTTTTGCCTATTGGTTAGTACACCGGTTTCAAGGTGTTGCCATTTTTTTTTTTATTATTATTATTACACGCTTTTTATTGACTTACTCTGTCCGTTTGTTTGTTTGTTTGTTTGTCATGATCAAATCTTGTAATCGATTTTTCGACCACTTCTACTGCTCCAATCGAGCTCAAATTTTTTTTACATGTGTATTCTAGATGACAATACAATATTCAATCATTTATCGAATCATAAAAATACATAATTATGTTGTAATAAAATTAAAAAACTTTTTAATATGAGAATTGGTTCAATGAAGCAAACAGATAGAATTTGATAATGCATATGTTTAATTCTAATACTACATTTTCTGAACAATTATGTACATTTCTTTATGTTTGTTATAATAATCACGAGACTAAAAAGTAGTAAATAAAAAAAAAATAAAAAAAAACTTTTTAAAAAAACACGCTTTTTACGCAAAGACTAAAAACCGTTTGAAAAAACTTTTGTTTGTTATAAAAGACTAAAAAAACATTTGATCTAAAAAAGTAGTAAATAAAAAAAAATTAAAAAAAACTTTTTAAAAAAACACGCTTTTATTAAAAAGACTAAAAACCGATCTAAAAACTTGAAAATAAAAATAAAGTCACGCTTTTAGAAAATTTGGGTACATATCAAGAAAAATTTCTGATGACAAAAAGAAATGTAACTCAAAAAATTTGTTCTATAAAATTTAGCAAATTTAGTCCAAGAACTCAATGACTATAAAAGCGTGGGTGTAAATGTTAAGACCATTAAATGAGTAATGTTTAATTTTGAACACCCCACGCTTTTATAGTCATTGAGTTCTTGGACTAATTTGCTAATTTTATAGACAAATTTTTGAGTTACATTTCTTTTTGTCATCAGAAAATTTTTCTTGATATGTACCCAAATTTTCTAAAAGCGTGACTTTATTTTTATTTTCAAGTTTTTAGATCGGTTTTTAGTCTTTTTAATAAAAGCGTGTTTTTTTAAAAAGTTTTTTTATTATTAAATTGTTAACTCCACGGACTCTTGGTCCATGCTCTTTTTACTTACTTCATGATTATTACTTAGTGATCTTTACAATACAACAATTATCTTAAAATAACTTATAGGTACTCATATAGAGTTGCGCAGCTCCTAACCTAATTATGTATACAATTATTTATGAATTTATATAATATAGTTTAGTAAGTTAGATATACATACATACACATACACATACACACACACACACGGACAAACACTCTTATAATACACACATTAGACACATACAAGCACTCAGATATCATCACACTCGCACACACATAGAATTTAAGCAGCATCTAGACCGCTGCCGCGTTGTTTGGTCTTTGAACATCATCTGCGTGTTATAGTCAGCGAGGTCTTTATCTGTTGCCATATCACTGAGGGCGATAAAATGGACTAATGGCGTCGTCCTCCCTTTGCTCCCTATATAAAAGTACGTCAAGGACTCAGTATGTCTAGATATTGCGACAACTGCATGAGGAACACTGTCATGGACCGGATTTCTGGGTTCATTCCCTCTCAATACTATTACCCTGGTGTATGTGAGTCCCTGAGCCTCATGTATCGTCAGCAGGCTGGAATTATGTCCGGTTCCATACCCTTCCGTTTGGAACGTCTTCTTATTCTCCTGTGTGAAGGTCAGGAATAATTTATGAGAATCGAACTTTCTATGCCGTGCTTCCGATGCCATGCTGCAGGTCAGAGACCTCACTGCTTTGTTGTGGGTATAGATACCTTTATAAACTTCTCTCAGGGCATACACTACGTCTATCGGGCAACGGTATGTGCAAATGATTTTTTCGGTAACTGGCGATCCTGCGATCGGACTCTCACATCGCATTTCAAAGTGCCATTGCTGAGGTCCCGGGCTAGAAGCCCGGTGGGGGGTACATGTTAATATATGTGTCTTAGTCATGGTTCTTTATATATATTTCCATTCAAAATATTTATAGAAGCCTATCCGTTACCCTAGATCCCATAACACAAGCCTAGCAGAGCTTACTTTAGGCTAGGCTAATTGGTGCGAGTGTAAGAAAGTATAGATTAAAAAGATCGTCATGTTGTTTCCACAGGAGAGCGGAGGAGTGGTCGGCGGGGGGGCCGCGAGCGGACTGAGTCCAGCCCCCCCCCTACCCCTCACGCGTCGCCAGGACCGCGCTGACTTCGGGACCTCCAACACGATTTTAAACTTTTATACAATATTTACATAACACTATGCTAAGTGCGATTTCCTGCACGTGGCGAATATTCCAAAAACAAAATGACGTTGGCTTGTATTAATGTATACTCTGAAGATAAACAAGTTTATATTACTTGCATGTATTTTGTATTTATGTATTACTTTTGACCTATACAAATCATACATGTGTAAAGCATATTGTTCTCGTTCTATGGACTGAACGGATTGAAGACATGGCCGGCTGTCACAGAACAATGACAGCTGTCATTAATCTTTACGCTCGCAGTCGGTTCGATCGAACTCATTCATTCAACACAGTATACGTTCATCTTGCAATAGAACTGATAAATAGTAGTGTCATACACATTGCAACTTTGAACTGTTCGGAATTTCCTTGGACAACCCGATTTATTTATATTCCGTGAGAGCCTGTGGTCGGCGCGCCGCGGCCGCCTGACCTGCCCAGAAGATGACGAGCTAGACAGGAGATATAAATACATACATAACTTACAAGCTTCTGAGGTAATTAAGATAGAGCGATTCTTTTATTGTTCAAATATTACTGGATGTTATGGCAATTTTTTTTCTTTACAATCACGATGAAATACAAAATCAAAAATCAAAATTAACTTTATTGAAATATGACTTTATAGAAAGCTCCTTTGAATCATCCAATTTATTTCCCCTACCATTCAATAAACACTCTGACTACGTCTTACCACCTCGGAAATGCAGAGACGAGTTAAAGGCTGGGAGCTCGCTTCTGTACGCGGCTGGCGGATTGGTATACCTCATCATCATTTAGTTTAAAACCTCTTTGGTTGAAAAATGTGTCATAAAGAAGATTGGCAAGCCTGGTACCCATTACATTGTTAAATGTACGATCCTGATTTTTTAATATTTTGTAAACGGTAACTGGTTACCTATTTTTCTTTAACTGAGAAAAATCTATAACTTTTTGTAAATAAAGAAAAATTGAAGTTTACAATTTCAGGAATATTGATAACAAAACGTATTTATGTGCCAAGCGATATTAAAACGCAATATGCATAAGAAAAAATAACTATTTCATTCGTTACAGATATATCGATTATAGATTAATACATATTCTGATAATTGATTAATGACAGTTAATATATCTAGCTGAGTCCTGTATTTATAGATACAAATGAAAAATCTGTCACCATTATGTCAACTGGCAAAGTCAAGTTAACGTCACAGATTAGTATATTATGTTAACGACGTAGCTTATACTACCTTGTCTGTGGTCACATGCAATATCATTTATAGTCGTGTCGTGCATAGATTATGTCAATATTAAATCAATCACATATTTTGACATTTACAACGTTTTGATAACACATAGTTATCGACAAAGCGTCGCAAAAGTCAAAACATAAGTTATTTATAAAGTTTCGTTACCTCTATGCTCTATTTTTAAAATGAGTTTATCTTTTTATTTAGCAGGTTATATTATTAAAAACGAAGAAACACATGGTATTTTTATCGCCGTACACTTAGTCTAACTATGGTACCAACAATGTATAGTTTCCTGCCAATCTTCTTTGGAACTTTTAATTGCACGTTCCTAATCCCATAAAACAAAACATTCTACAATACTTACGTTGTAAGAAATATCATTTCATATCATCATGTCATATCTATGAGGTGTGCAATCCACGGCTGCTTTTATTACAATAGCTTAGTCTTATAAATAATGTATTAAGTTAATTAGTATGTAAGATTGATGTTATATATATTGTTGACATATAATCGGCTGCACTGATGTGTAATAAAATGGAGTAAAACAGACTGAAGTTTTTCATTTCTATCAGCTTATGCAATAGTACGTTATCACACGGGAAATTGAATGAAAACGTATACTAGGATTTATTGATACCCATTTTGTAGCGGCGGCCATCTTGGACTTACAAAAATACCGAATCTGTTAAATTATAATGCCAGCAGAACTAAAGGTGCGTGCCAAAGTTCAAAGAGAAAATTTCAATATCTAGATTTACTCGAAATAAATAAACATGACAAGAAAAGTATAAAACAGTTTAAAAATTGGCACTGTTGATTTATGGCAGAAATAAGTATGACATGTTCTAATGCGATTCAATGATCTGGCACGTTTTGATAAATTCAAGAACCTAGTAGCCAAAGTAACACCAAATCGAAATGTATGGGGACAATGCTGTAATTTGGAATCATTTCTCTACATTGCTGTTATATGTCGAAGCTATTGTTTGCAATATAAAATCGAATACAAATAATTATTTGAAACTATAAAAATAACATTAATTGCTATTTTATCTTTCCGAATAAAATGTGAACATATTAAATACACATAAAGTTTTGTACTTAACGAACATATAATTTCATTTATTGTTATTGCTTGGGATCCGATTCCATTGCGGTCCAAATTGATTTCGTTAAAATTAGAAGTAGAAAAATTGATAAGAAATTGTAAAAATTAACTAAAACATATTTTCTCTTCTTAAAATTAATTGTTTGACATTCACGTTACTCAATGACAACAGTTATAGATATGTAGGAAACTTTACTTTTGACAACCGAGACTTTTGGTCATAGAAACAGAAAAATATCGAAATTGTATAAAAAGTACTTCTGGATGTCATAAAAATGTCGCATCCAGTTGGGGTATTACTCATGTAAATAGTCCACCACCAAAACCAACATTACTCCAGTGTGTAATTGCTACAGTGCTACAATTTTTATACACATAAATAAAATTTTGATAAATATACTGGCCCGCTAATCAAAATCAAATCAAAATAATCTTTATTCAACATAGACCTTTACAGGCACTTATTGACGTCAACAAACAAAACAAAAAAAGCTTAAAAAAACAAAAACCTTCTCCGTACGTACGAATAAGGAAAAAAAATATATTGACTCGACACCTGTTCGGAAATTGGGAGAGCCTTCTCGAGAAGAACAGGCAAGAAACTCTGAAGGTCTATTTTTTATCTCCTCTTTTCAATGTTAATAATTATAATAATATAATATAAAAATACAATATAGTATAAGATACAATCATACCTAATACGATTACAGTCGTATGTATGTTTACATACACATATAAAAATAATACAATATTATAAATAATGTTGTTACAAAACATGGCTCTATGAATAGTGTCCCTATTCCCAAATACTGTGATCATTTATATAGTCACTTACTTTATAATAACCTTTACTCATGAGTGTCTTTTTGATATGGATTTTAAATTTATATAAAGGCAAATCAATGACACTTGCGGAAGTTTGTTAAACATAGATATACATTTCCCCAAGAACGAACAGCTAGTTTTATGGAGTCTGAACATTGGAACGGCAAGTTTATTTTTGTTTCTAGTATTCACATTATGTAGATCACTATTTTTATTAAAATATAACAATTCTTTCTCTAAAGTCATTATGTTAATCTCTTTAAATAAATCTCTAAGAGAATCCCTTGCTCGTAAATTATAAATAGCGCGGACTGCTCTTTTTTGAAGAACAAAAATACTTTCTATGCTAGCAGCCGACCCCCATAATAGTAAACCATAGGACATAACACTGTGAAAATAACTAAAGTAAATTAATCTTGCCGTCTCAACATCTGTAGGTTGTCTTATTTTTCTTACAGCATATGCTGCAGAATTTAGTCTTGATAGGGTCTCAGTATGTGGATCCCATTGCAAAGTCGGATCCAAAGCAATACCCAAGAATTACCTAATTTAGTGAATTCCAGAAATTCTACCACTTCATTATTCATTTTAACAATAGTATCTACTTTTCTTACATGTGGTAATGAAAATTTGATACATTTAGTTTTATTGGGGTTTAAAGATAAATTATTATTCTTGAACCAGTGCACCTGCAATGAACCAACTTGCTGGGGAAGAGATAACCCGGCAAGCACCAGACACAAATGTTACCAGGTGCCTTGGCTCAGTGGCAATGGACGAGGCCAACGACTTACCATCGCTTCTTCGAACTCTGTTCCTGACGAGCGGTACTATTCTTCACAACACATATATGTCCCCACCGAGGTGCACGAGCCTAAAAGCGATTAGGTCCTTAGGTAACCACGCTAGCCCAGCGCGGATTGGATTGGTTGGTTGGACTACAGGATTGTATGCAGGATGGACGATTTCCTTTACCGTAGAAAGTATACATATGAAATTGTATTGTATGTATGTGTAAGTATACAAAAAAAAAAAAAAGAAAATTATTCATACTGTATGCAACTTTGAAATTACATAAAACATTGCCATATAACCCTAACAAACACACTGGAAGGAGAAAATGCAAGGTCGCTCCTATATATACAACTAAAACAAGGTTTGCTAGAAGACAATTCTACATTTTATCAGCTTATATTTATAATAAGCTAAATGATGAATTAAACATACACGGACTTAGAATATCCAAATGTAAAACAAAAATAACTACATGGTTACTGACTTTGGACTATTTGGGTACAGAGCAATTTATAAGCACACCATAGGCTATAGGCAATTAAATATCTAATTTAATATGAAATAAAACTAGATAAATAATTTACCACATACTCACACACACACGCACACACATACTCACACACACGCACACCCCCACACACTTTCACACACACACGCACGCCACGCATGCACTTGTTAATTTTAAGTTTCAGCTATTTTCACCTTTACTTTTTTGTTTCTTTTTTGTAATTTTGCCATAGGTTACTGTAGCCTAATATATTATAATAAAATAATTTAATAAAATTTGTAATCAAGAGCGAGACCCCCTACTACAGGCTTCTACTGAAGCTTACTGGGAGGATCTCAGAAAATTTGTATGTATAATTAAATATAAGGCTTAAGAAATAAAGAATTTTGAATTTTTGAATTTTTGAAATTCGAAAGACGAACTAACCTAACCTGACTACATTAGTACATGGCAGGATCGAGCCTGGGCCTCTAGAATCATCTGATTCGTAGAGCAGTGCCGAAACCACAGCGCCACCGACGCTCCTTACTATTCTTAAGCCTCTATATTGCTTACCGAAAATAAGAAAGAAAGAGATACATTCTAGTAATGGATATGGTTATTTTGAACCAGGAACCCCGGGGTCGATTGTAATGTGCCAATGTACTTTTCGTTTCTTGAACTACATGTGTACATCTGGTGTGCGAATGGTGAAGGAAAATATAGTGCAGCAACCTGAATAATCACCTGATAATGATTTCACCTGAGTAATCACCCATAGCTTAGGATAGAGATGTACATGAGCTGTGATACTTAGAACAACATAATTTGATAATAGTACATTATGGTACAAGTGTGTAATGTTGGTGATTACCGCTGAGGCGCTTAAGGAGCCGAGGACGGTAATCATCAATACACACGTGTATCATACAACGTTTTTCAACACACTTCTGAATAAAATAATACTTAAATAAAAAACCATTTTACATAGTAGATAAAAAGTTTATTTAGAGAAACAATTAGTAAATGTGCAGTTAGTAAAATTATAATTAACTATTTTTTTGGGCTTTTCGCGGATAGCTTTTTAGCGCAAATTTAAGCGTAACTCAACCAATAATATTAAAAAAAAATCTATTACTCACTCGTGAATTATAGTAATGAAAAAGTCACAGTTTGATTATAAGTGTCATTATGTGCCTAATTGCCATGGGATTAGAGCCACTTTATGAAGAAGTGTGTTGAAAAAGTAATTTGATATAGCTGATGGAATTCCACCGGTTCTAAATATGTAAAGCGGGTCATAAAAAACGCGTGTCACCAAAGCAAATAGTTAAGTTATAGTCCATACAAATTCCATAACAGAATTATTTGCCATTTCGCGCGCTGTTGCTATTCACATTTCGAACTAATCGCCGCGCGGCGCCAGTCAGTAGTAAAATGGCGGGAAAGCAACAGTGTGCATTCACAGATTGAGTTTATTTAAATGTTTTTATTTTTCTGTTTCCTCGCAAATGTGTTAAAAAACGTCGTACGATATACGTGTGTATTGGTTATAACATGCTCGGCTCAATTACGCCCTCGTCTTCGGTTTGGGCTGAAATTCTTCCTCGCATGTTATAACCATCATAACGCACTAATATCGTAATGTACTATTATTCAGAAGTGGGTAAAGAAATTTTATGATCTAATGTCCCTACAATGGAATAAGAGGAAGCCTGAAAGTAGCGCCAGTGGTAGAAAAAGTGAGAGGATGTGGATTAGCATGGTTTGGACATGTGATGCGGAGGGATGAGAGTCATGCCACAAAGCGAATGTTGAATATGAAAGTGGAGGGATACACGGGCAGAGGAAGGCCGAATAAAAGATGGATCGATTGTGTGAAGAATGATATATAAGAATGAAAGGAGTACGCATGGAAATGACGGCTGATAGAGAGGAATGGACGAAAAAGATGTACTGCGCCGACCCCAGATAATGGGAAATGGGCAAGAGGGAAAAAAAGTCCCTACAATGGATAGATAAATAGAGTCACACATACACAAATGAAAACAACGAAAATATAAATTGTAATATGAAAGTATAAGTGTATTTGTGAAAGTATGTAACAAAATGTGTTCTTTTCACTCTCTCAAGCGGCTCCAATATTTCCTCCCGTTCAAAACAAAGATTATGCCTTACTACTTCCCATTCTCGATTACGCAGACGTCCGCTATTTAGACGCAACAGAAGAGTCGTTAAACAATTTGAAACGCCTGTAGACTCTAGCCATTCGATTCATCTTTGGTCTTCGTAAATGATCATGTCTCCCAATTCCGAACGCAACTAAAGTGGCTTCCTATTCGGCTTCGGCGTAATGTGCACATCCTTTCTTTTCTTTACAAAATTTTGAAGGATCCCCAAAACTCCTGCTTATCTCCGCTCCCGCTTCCAATTGCTACCTCCTCCTAACCGTCCTAAACGTTTTTGTATAACAAGAATGCTTGAGCTTCCCGTTACTCACTCCCGTTTCTTCTTTCGCTCGTTCTCCGTTCATGCCTCTCAACTTTGGAATAAACTCCCAACTAATATACAAAACTGTCCATCCATATTTTCGTTCAAACGTCAGCTTAAAAATTATTACCTTTCGCAAATCAACACATAGGTAACGTATGTCATTATATTTCAACAACTCCATCGTTTTGTACTGATCTGTAATTTTTTTAAATTATCTTATTTATATATTATTTATGTAATATATATGTAATATATCTATTAATATTTATATATTGTGTTTAATATTTATGTATGTATTATATCTATTATATATATGTAAGTATGTATATACTGTATAGGTGTTATCTTTTAGATATACATATTGTTAAAATAAATATTTAATTAAAAATTAATACTAGATTCGAATACACTTGAGTCATCTCACCATTCTACTACTTCCACTACTTAGGGCTGACTGGAAGAAATCTCTTTTAGAGATAAGTCCACCTTTTGTTTACTTTATAGTCTTGATAACAATATGATTTACTACATGTACAATAAAGTGTATAAATAAATAAATAATTTTTTTTTTAAATAATGCAAAATATACGTGTTGCACATAATCTATAGTAATTTATAATTTTTATTTTAATCTATGAAATGAGTTGAATATATGTACAAATCGTGTGTATGCTGCAAAAAACTAGAGGATCTTTTATGGGGAAATGGAAGTTCCACAAAGTGCTACCGATTTGTCTCTTCACAGATTTAATCTTTTGTCAAAAATACTCGTATGATAAAAAGTTATTATACTGTTAAAAATTACATAAATGATAACAACGCTTGGGTTTAATTTTAATGACTTAATAGTTACGGTGCCAAATAGTTTCACTATTAATAACACAATGAAACTGTTGCTTTTATAGACACAATGTGGGCATGGTCCAGCTTCTAATTGACGACCCTGCAAAGATACCGGGAGAGAATAGCCAAGGAACTAGTTCCTTCCAGTACAAGGCCCCCCGCTGTAGACTTGTGAACCAACAGCGTGCACAAGTGATTAGAAAAATCCTATTTGAAGAATACATTTTGATTTCATACCGGTGTATACGCCACCTACGAACAGACAGGAACAAAAAACCCGTTGACTGCTTCAGCCGCGCCATCTTGTAATTGGCCACATGTTAAAAATAACTGTAAAAAATACAGTAACATGAACACGGCCAGATCTGTGCAAAAGCGGGCTATAACGAGAGACCTCCGTACGAGCTAAGATAAAGTTTATTATTATAACGGGCCCGTCCCCAATTACAGAAGTACCAACCTAACAATTACACAACTACTAACCTAACACAATAACATGCCACACGCGCGCAACGAATTTTAATGCGTTATTAATTTGACTGAAATAGTTCCAGACACCGGGTTTACATAACATATTCCAGATTATCAAGCGCTATCTCATAGGCTTCTAATAAGCATATGTATCGACCCCGGCATGTACTCTCATTAGCGTAAGTGGAAATAACGGAAATAATATTACTTCATTCAATGATGTTAAATGCAAACCGGAGGTAGGTACGACGCCCCTTCCGTGGCCGGGGGCGTCGTCGGTGGAGGAGACCGGAGGAGGTAGTGTAGCCTCCCCCGAGGAGGGCTCCCTTGTATCGGCGGGGAAGCGGAGGCTGGGGGTTCCCGGAAGTGGCTTGGTGTTCCCGGGGGCTCCCTACATGCCTGATGAAGGCCATCCCTGAGGTTTTTAGTGGGTAGGTCTCCCCCTTCTGGGGAGGAGAGCCCCACAAAACCGCCGGCTCGCCACAGCCGGGGTATGCAAGTTAGTGCATTTTCCCATTTTCCTCAGGGGGAACTAAAAAAAAAAAAGGTCTCCAGATCTGGCCCGCGGCCTCCGTGCGCGCACACCACAGGCTTCCGTCGTCTGATACAACCTCAATGACGCCTCATTATTTTCCAAAGACGGATTCATTTATTGATACTCTCTTCTCGGAAAAGCTGATAGACTGCAGTGATTATGTTAGAACTAATTAATTTTCCACAAGGGAGGCTTATGTCACTGAGCTGATAAACAGGCCATCAACGCAGCTGCGTCAAACCATGCTTACGCGATAATGTCGTAGCAATTATTGATAATATCAATGGTTTAATAAGTTTCTTTTTTTAATTAGTAAGTTTCTTGAGCAGCTGATCTACTGACTGGGTGGACTGCTGGATTAGGTGACAACTCCACGACCCTTGATGTTAAAATTCGTTATCAAATTGCATATTAGCTTAGACAAAGATTCTTAGTAAGTAACTTATTAATTAACGATTAATTACGTAACCTCATGACATAAACAAATTACATTATTATAAAATAAATACAGTTAAAAGAACAAACAAAACAATTCTTAAGCAAGATAACAATATTAACAAAGAGCTACGAATCCTAAGTCCTTTACATGTTCTTCAAGTATTTGGCGACGTAAATATTGTTAAACGTAGCGTAACGCAGCAGTGACAGTAGTACACATAAGTATAAATAAATAACTACATAATAAATGTATTAAAGCTATTATCATAACAAGTCTCTTACTCTCAGTCATTAAAAATGCTACCTAAAATTACGATTCCACGCGGACGAAGTCGTGGGCTCAGCTAGTAAGAAATAAAAGAATATATAATTGAAGAAAACGCTTAATTAAGTCCTTGTTATCTAACATTTTTATTTTATTTATATGTGTGAATTGGATACTGTTTGTCTGCTCTTTTAAGCCATTTTTATAGATAAATGTATTTTTAATGATTATGTGTCAAAATAAAGAGAAAAAAAAAATCTTTCGTCAGTTATAATGAAGTAATATTATTATTAATTTCTGAATTGTTTATAGTCATACATTCAATCCAATCACAGTAATGCGATCTCTGCTGCTTTGCTAAAGAAATAGGCAAACTGGAAGTATCCAAGGAATCTCCAATTAAACAGTCAATTGATTTAGTATCTATACAAAAAGTGACTGCAATCTATGGCTGCCTATTGACCGCATTTTTAATTAATGAGCCTTCTTAAAGCTTTCAATAATGCCAATAGATAATTAATTGCTTACCCTCCATGCAGCCTGCATAGCTTCTTCCCAGACCGAGATTACGCGCCTTTGACCCCACGCGAAGTTAATGATTGCTTCTTGGAACCGAATGAGGGGAGACTGTCCCACTTAATCTTCCCTATTTAACTTTTGTACCCACTTTCAAAGTTAGTTTCATTAACATATTACTTTGGTATGGTATAAACAACATAATACAATTAAGAAAAAACATATTAAATTATAATAAAAATACAAAATTAATAAAATGACATACAAAATTAATGAAATGAAATTATTGTGATATAAATAAGCAATTTATTACATATTATATTCATGGTTGTACCATGATGATGCGGACTTGACTACTGTTTCTCTTTTGTTTTTGTTGTTATCCAATAGATGGCAGCATGTTGTTGTATTTTTAAATGAAACACGTAATTACAAACACACTGCTTATTATCAGAATCACGATTTGAATTAATTACCGCTATTGCCTGGTTACATTACATATTACTTAGTGTTCTTGAAATTGTGTAATTCTTTGACAGCTAAGAATGGCGCCGAAATCTGATAGATTTTTTTTGAGATGCTTTACTGGCCTGGAGGCCTATTTTTGAATTACGAATGCGACTTCGAAATCACCGACGTTACTAATAATCACCGATTTTCAATAATTCTTATTTTTGAATATCACTGATGTGACGACCTTAGTCACAGGTGTGATTTCATTACGAGTGCCCTCACCCACTCGTAATCAAGTCATACTTGTGGAAATGTTATCTGTGTTTTGTTTGATTTTCAGTCTATATATACTATGTATATATATACGCAGTGGTTAAGCCGGCAATAACCGGCAGCGGCTACATTCTGCGTGGAACCGAACTCTTACATTTATGTGTGTACTTTATCTATGTTGGCAGCTTTGCGATCGACTTTCAAAAATTGGATGTTTAGGAATCCGTGATCTCAAAGTCACCGCTGACTATTTAGTCAGCGGTGATTTCGAAGTCGCATTCGTAATTAAAAAATAGGTCTCCTGGATTCTAAAATCTGACAGCTATGAATGAATGCGTCCCGAAATACACTGCAGTGGGTATGACTGAGCAGACAGGCTGTTTGCAGCCAGTCGTACAGAGTTTAGTCGTAAAAGCCAAGCTAGTATACTATATATCATTGTTAATTTAAAAATGGAGTAGTTTTTTGTGATTTGACTTTGATGTATATGCGTACTTTTGTATGTATTAAATCGTTGTTGTATTTAAGTAACGTAAATGTACTTACACCATCTTCCCGCCAGTATAATTTTAAATTATTTCTAGGTTTAGCTGGAAGAGATCTCTTAAAGAGATAAACTTGCCTTTGTACTTCATTTTATGTTACATAATTTGTGTATGTATTTGTGTACCAGTGATAAATAAATTTAACTCGACAAGGCAGAGGGCGAGGGACGACAACCAGTACGGTTTAAAACATCAAGATAGCTATTTTCAGGAATTCAAATTTCAAGTGGGCACTTCGAATGTTTGTCGACAGGGTCGAGTGCTGGCGCCGAACACGAACAGCTTGGTCGGTATTGTAACGAACTTGCAAAATTAGAAAAGAGTGCCTCAACAACTTCGAACCTTTTCCATTTTGTTGTAGAGAGCAAACTAGTTAGTAATTGGTACACTCGCAACAAGCAACAACAGAAGAGTTACAGATGCGTTGCCGACTTGGGGATACGATCTTTCTTAAGAATTAGATATAACATCGGTTCGGCCATACTGCAGGCAACGATATAATTAATTCGGGTAAGAACGTAACATAATTATTACCGAAATATATAAAATGAGTGACGTCGTCTGCTGAAATATAAGATATTTCTATTATCATATCCTTACTAATATTATTAACGCGTAATTTTGTCTGTCTGTCGCGCTTTGTAATATAAGATTTTAAACTTTCGCGTTGCATTATACATATAAGATATAGTTTCGGGACGTAACGCGTCGAGCAGTAAGTAGTACTTACATACTACGTAATATACGTCGCGTTACGTCCCGAAACTATATCTTATATGTCGCGCTTTGATGCCAAAACTGGTACTTAAGCTAGCAAAGTTAGTAGGTATACGCATTATAAAGTAGGAGATACGCTACTTTTTAATGCGTTTAAAGGGATGTAAGGGGTTAAAAGAGGAATGAAAGTTTTTTTTTTTTATTTAAAATAGGTTTGCGTTTGTCCACAATCTCACCTGATGGTAAGTGACGATGAGGACTAGGATGGAACACGCTTACCTAGCAAATGCCTATTCACTCGTGACTTGAAGACCGTAAGATTATATTGTTCCGGGAACACAGACGTCGGCAAAGAGTTCCACATCTTAGCTGTTCGTATTAAAAACGAAGACTGGAACCGTTTTGTACGTGTAAGAGGATAGTCCACCACGTAAGGATGGTAGTTAAGCCTACGTCTGGTTGACTGGTGGTGGAAAGGAGCGGGTGGAATTAATTCATGTAATTCCAACGCATACTCTCCGAAATGCAACCTATAGAAAACCGAAAGGCAAGCAACTTTTCGACGGTGTTCTACACTCTGGAGACGTGAGTTTATAAGTATTTCGTCGTCGATAAGTTTTCTAGCTCACCTTTCTACTGTCCAAGGCAGCCAACTGATAGCGGGCAGAACAGTCCCAAAGATGGCAGCAGTACTCCATGCAGGATCGAACTTGGGCTTGATATAGGTTGAGCATCTGTTCTGCAGTGAAGTAGCGCCTAACTTTGGATAAAATGCCAAGCTTTTTAGCTGCAGTTTTCGCCAAGGACTCAATGTATTCCCCGAAGTTTAGGTTGGACGAAATATCCATGCCGAGGAGCTGTAGGTGGTTGGTTATCGGCAAGGTTACATTTCGGAATGTCGGAGTTACGTGAAAGGCACTCCGTTTAGCGGTGAACAAACACGCTTGGGTTTTAGAGGCATTGAACTCAACCAAATTGGCATCGCCCCAATCAGACACTGCCTGGAGGGTTGAGTCCACGTTGCCTATCAGTCTCTCTCTTAGAGAATTAATCTCTAATGATCTGGCCCGTGCACTGGACATATACCTTTCTGACACTGTGCTGTCGTCGGCATACCAAAGGTTCCGGGATTTGCTAACAGGTCGTTTATATGCAGCAAAAAGAGTGTGGCAGAAAGTACAGACCCTTGAGGGACTCCGGCATTGATCTCCAGTAGTTCGGATGAGCAACCGTCGACTACTACTTTAATAGATCTACCTCTCAAGAAGTCTGATATCCATGTACATAAGCCAGCAGGAATCCCGTACGAGGGAAGCTTGTTTAAAAGTCCTTCATGCCAGACCCTGTTAAAAGCCTTGGAGATATCTAGGGACACGGCAAGAGCTTCGCCGTGTTTCTCTATAGCCTCGCCCCAGAGGTGAGTGGCATATACCAGGAGATCGCCTGTGGACCTTCCTCGACGGAACCCAAACTGGTGATCGGTGAGGAGGTCATTGGCTTCAAGATATGTAAGGAGGCGGTTATTCAATACACGTTCCATAGTCTTGCAGAGTATGGAGGTGATTGCAATCGGTCTATAGTTGACAGGGTCAGCACGACTTCCCCTTTTTGGTACAGGCTGTACATTGGCAAGCTTCCATGACTTAGGGACCAAACCAGTGCTAAGAGAGAGACGATATATACGTGTAAGAGTAGGAGACAGTTCAGGAGCACAATTCCGCAATACAATGGCAGGAATACCATCAGGACCACTCGCTTTACACACGTCCAGATTGCGGAGGATCTTCAGTACCTCGCTTTGACGGACACGAACATAAATATAATAATAATATGTTCACACACCATTAGCCTAGCCAAACAAGTTCTAGGCTTGTGCAATGGGATCTAGGGTACAGATAGACATACATATATAAATAGAAATATATATCAACAACCATGACTAAGGTACAATGCTCGCATTTCACACAAACATCTGCCCCAGGATTCGAACCCGGGACCAGAGATGGCGACACCTTCAAACCGGTGTATTATCACTCGCTATGGAGGTCGTCAAAACTCGTCGTCGTCGGTCGTCAAAACGTCGAACATCAGTCATAGATGTGCCACAACGTGGTAACGTAGGTGGATTTAGACTGCCCGCATCTAGACGAGAATTGCTCGCGAAAAGAGATGCAAACAACTCAGCTTTCTCTTTTGCGGTGTAAGCGAGTGAGCCGTCCGGTTTAGCAGTGGCGGCAGTGACGGGCGACAGAAGTTCGCTTCAACCGATTTGGCTAAGGACCAGAAAGCTTTGCTCCCAGAAGGGTATTTAGCTAGTCTGGTACCTATTCGACTGATGTGGTAAAAGCGTGCTCGGCGCATTGTTTTCTTGCTGGACTTGGCGGCGGTTTGGTTTCAGGAGCTTTGCGGATTCGAGCTGCAGCTCAAGCCTGGAAAGCAGACTGTTTCTGTGCTTCTGCATCAGCGCACTCAGCGTTAAACCAGGGTTGAGCTATACTATTAGGCGACAAGTCAGAGTACGGAATATAATATTCCATAGCTTGTCCTATCACTCGAGCGATGGCATCCGCGCAGCTGGTAGGATCTGCTGAAGAAAAGCAAACCTCACGTAAGATGCAAAGAAATGTCGCATCTCATCCCAATCTGCCGACTTGTATCGCCACACTCGCCTGCTACCCTTTGGGCTGGGGTCAGGCGGAGAATAGACAGATACAGATTTCACCAGACAGTGATCAGATGATCCTAAAGGAGCATTTACTGACACTTGGTATCGGTCCGGTTCAGTTGTCAGCAGAAGGTCCAAACAATTCGCAGTATGGCCATCAGCGTCAGGAACCCGTGTAGCGCAATTCACCAGCTGGGAGAGATTTAGCGATAAAGCAAAAGCTTGCGCCTCTCTCCCCGCGTGGTCGGTCTTCTGGTATGGGAACAACCACTCTTGGTGGTGGGCGTTGAAGTCCCCCAGAAGGACAAGTTGCGCTGAAGGGAACCGTTGCTGAGCCGCTTCTGCCGCGTCGCTGAGGTATGTAAACAGCCTGGATGTCTCCTCATCACCGCTGTGCGATCGATAAACACATGCATATAGAATTTTCTCTATGCCTGTGTCTACTAAAACCCACAGAACAGAAAATCTCGGGTCTTCAATGTTACGGAGACGTCGACAGCAGATGTCATCGCGAGCATAAACGCAGATCCCAGCGCGTGGCTTAAAATTATGCTCAGGATATAACCTGGGTAGTGCAAGTATGCTGCGTTTGCTGGACATTTTATTTGCGTCTCCGCAAGCACCAACAAATGAGGCTTTTCGGTTTCGAGATGGTGGTGGACCGGAACGAGATTGGAGTGCAGACCTCGGATGTTGGAGAAGTGCACTTTTAATGAAAGGACGTGCATCCGCTGTGATACTTTCCTCTTCTTAGTGTTTTTTCTCATTTGTTGGGAGTTTAGGGATTTGATGAGATGAAGGCAGTTGAGCGAGGTATTGACTAAGGTCCCAAGCTGTGAGATCCGAACGTCACGCCGACGGGTGGCTGAACTGGAGCGCGCAGGGACGCCCGAGCCCTCCGAGGATGGCCATCGGGACCTTTCGTCCGGTCGCCAACCGGCACGATGGAGCATCCCGGGATTTTTCGCGAGGTGGCGGGGCAGCCTTTCATGGGTGGCTAGCCTACTACTTGGGCCCCCTACTACCTGCGGTCGGCCAGCGGATAACCGTGCCTCGGATCCCGCTACCCTCCGCGCATAGCCGGACCCAGCGTAACTATTACGGGTCACCGAAGTCGGTATGCTTACACAACACAACTACTCAGACCCCTCATCCCGAACGGCGTCTCTAGTTAACAAGCCGGAACACGACGCAGATCGCTTGGCGGCCTGACTAAAACTAAAGGGTGGTAACCAGCCACGGCCGAAGCCTACCACCGGTAAGATTATCACTCGTTTAGCACCACCCAGGGGCCACGTGTAGGGTCTCGAGGGTAAACCTACGGACGCGAGTGATATCGGCCTCCTAAAGTTGGTGTGGAAGCATATTCTTCTAAGTTTAAAAATGACATATTTAAGTTTTTGATTAAACATTAATAAATTCGACATTAAGTTATATACGACATTAGTTTCCCAACTCTTCAGTATTATTAACGACCCTTCTCTTTCTCCGACTATTTGAGAAGTAGATTTCGAGTGCTTGGTAATTCTCATGCACTTAATCTACGTTCTGGCTCTAAGCGCATATTCGAGATCCCTACCCACAAGTCGGTTTTGTTTCCGATTCCTTCACAGTGGCCGCAATTCTCAAACGAAACATACAAAATAGATTAAAATTTAAGAACCATGTACGAAAGCTGTTTGAAAGTTACTTACTTTCAAGAGGTGGTATTTTTTTTTTCGAGCAGTGTGTCTGCAACTGCCATCGAGACCTTGACATTATTACTCTGCCACCCTTCGAGCATCTACGCAAGACAGAGGGGACGGCATACAGCTCGCCACAAGCTGATGTGAGGGAATCTTTCTGCGCTGATGGGACATTAAATGCGGTTAAATTTTTGATGGGAAAGAAGGAATAAATCCGTACTGTACTAACCAATTTCCCAATTCCAATTTCCGAACAGGTGTCGAGTCAATATATTTTTTCTTTTTTTTTTCCTTATTCGTACGTACGGACAACGTTTTTGTTTTTTTTTTTTTATTTAAGCTTTTTTTTGTTTTTGTTTGTTTGACGTCAATAAGTGCCTGTAAAGGTCTATGTTGAATAAATATTATTTTGATTTTGATTTGATTTTGAACGTCAAAGAAGATTTATTTCACATTTTAATGGAGTGTGCCCGCAACGAAAGAAACAGAATAAAGTTAATGCAGGATGTTAGATGTAGTAGACAAGAACCGTTTTTTGCTTTTCATAAATGTTTACGTTAGTTTTAAATGTTGTAATAGTGCTAGAATTAAATAATAATATAATAATAAATATTTGTTACACTCACACCAATTAGCCTAGCCCAAACTAAGCTCTATAAGGCTTGTGCTGTGGGATCTAGGGTAACGGATAGACATACATATTGTTGAGACATCGTAAATTTGTAATGCCTCGTGGTTGCGTGTGTAAATTTACGATGTCTCAACACATATATTATACATATATAAATAATTTTTATTGAAATATATATCAACAACCATGACTAAGGTACAAATGCTCGCATTCATCACACAACATCTGCCCCCACCGGGATTCGAACCCGGGACCTCAGAGATGGCGACACCTTAAAACCGGTGTATTATCCACTCGACTATGGAGGTCGTCAATTATAAATCAATTATAAATTTCCTCTTTCGTATAAAATAATGTCAATACTTATAAATTATTATGAAGCCAGCTTAACCATTATGGTGTAAGGCTTAATAAGGTTAAATAAAAAATCTCCTTTAGCAGGCATCATTTTGCACTGATATTGGTTTGCTCTTTTTGGGCAGCCCATTAGGTGAGTGGCGAGTCACGACGGCGTTACAGCTCATATATATAGATACGTGCCCACCTCAGGCACGAGCCTACCTTAACTAAGTATATTAGAACACTTAGGCCTCAGTCAACCAAGCTGGCCAGGGCGGATTGGTTGACAACATACATCTTTGAGTTTCTTCCCTTACCGTATGAGCGTCAGATAAATTTATACATGGAATTAAAATGATCCAACTCAATGATACAAGTCGTTAGCCGAGACGACAGCGTCACTAACGCTCATTCGTCACCGCGTGCTATGTACTCGTATTGAAATATATTATCTAAACTAAATATTATAAAGAGGAAAGATTTATTTGTTTGTTTGTAATGAATAGGCTCCGAAACTACTGGACCGATTTCAAAAATGCTTTCATTTTTGGAAAGCTACATTATCCCCGAGTAACATAGGCTAATTTTTATCCCGGAAAAATCGACAGATCCCACGGGATGCGCAATAAAGGCTTCGCTCAAAAACTACTACACAGATTTTCATGCGGTTTTCATCAATAGATAGAGTGATTCTTGAGCAAGGTTTTGCGGTATTTTTAATCTCGGAAAAACGGAAGGCCCACGGGAAGCGCGATAAAACCTTCGCGCCATAAACCGACTTCCGCGCATATGTAGCCGTGGGCAAAAGCTGCTGACCCTTAACCCTCTATAGACCCAATCCAGAAATCCACGCGGGCGAAGCCGCGGGCAGAAAGCTAGTAACGAATAAACTCAAAAAGTAGTTGAACCGATTTTAGTAATTCATTAAAAAGCTATATTATCACTGAGTAACATTTGCTATATTTAGTACTAGATTACTATATAAATCTTTAGAAATTCTTATTAAAACCGGGACAGGCCGCTAGTCTTAATATATATAAATCTCATGTCACAATGTTTGTGCTCAATGAACTCCTAAACTACTTAACCGATTATAATAAAATTCGCACACCATGTGCAGTTCGATCCAACTTGAGAGATAGGATAGTTTAAATCTCAAATTATCATCATCATCATCATCATCATCATCATCATCATCATCAGCGGACGGCGCGCGATGGCTTCGGGTTTAATTCAGTTCGTTTTCGTGCTCGCTTCCCGCGCCCAACGAAGTGGGCGCGGGTCAGCTAGTAGTAATATAAAATTTTATCACTTGTATAGTGCATCAAGTTTCACGCGAAATTTCGAAACACGAAGAAAGTTGGAACATGGCCGCCCACAAACGTCGTGTCAGTGTCAAGTGATTGTAACAACAGCTATTAACAAAACAGGCCCGGATCGGCCGGAGGCTGTTTGCCGCGCGACATCCGGCGCCGGGCAAACACGCCGACCTCCTCGTGCAAACGGACAACGTAAATATTTAATGTCCCGTGACAATAAATCAAAATAAACGTAGCGATTAGATGCTCAAGTTGTTTTTGGAAAAATCATCGTCCATTACTTTGTATAAGAGCCGCAGTGACGTCACAATGGCAGGTTTTACAACAAGTTATGAGGCCAGCTTCTAATTGACTATTCTAATGTGTAATTGACAGACAGAAAATATAGCCTTTGCTGGTTTTCTTGCTGGTTCTTACCAGTACAAGGTCTCCCGCCGTAGACTTGTGAACCAATGGCGTAGCTTCTTGACGTGCACAAGTAATTGTGCAACGGCCTTCATTTTGTAACTAATATACATTTTAATAAAATATAAAAAATCAAAATCAATTTGAATTCATTTTTATTCAAAATAGGCGTTTAAGGGCTCTTATTGACCTCAAACAAATATAAAATTTAAGGACACAAAGACTACAGAAAGACTAAAGAGCTACAGAACCTCATACGTACGCAGCGACTGATCAAGAGTTCTGACCGCCCTAGGCTAATAGGGTACTTCCCTCTATATTAGAAAAGATCTAAAAGCATATAACTATGATAGCTTATGCATTAAATAGTCGGAACCATCATGTTTAAGTACATAAAATAACAATTAAAAAATTAGTTTCAAAGTATTCACTTTTTTAATCTATACGTAAACCAAGAGCGAAACATAGGCCGCCATGTCGTGACGTCATAAGGTACTGTAAACTTATGCGTGTCAATGTCATTATGAATCATAGTACGTATAAAGCCGCAAAACAATAAAAATAGAAGTTTGTAGGTTGCTTTTTTAATGTAAGAGAATGTTATAAATACGTAAGTTAAATTGAAATCGCACGTGAATCACACTATGGAAAGCAGTTTTGTAAAAGGAGATAGTACGAATTTACCAAAAATAAATGCAATGGTCGAAAAATTTTTTGCTGCAAATCCCGACTTTTGTTCTGCCGAGTTACGGAGTATTAAAACATCGATGTCAGTATTACTCTTTTATTATTATTCCTTTATTAGTTGTTTATATATAAAAGATAATAACTCATTTTTAAATTATGAATATAATAATACATAGCATCAAACATAGAGCTTTGTTTATTATTTACATGCCGTATTGACGTCATCGCTACAGAGTAACAACTCGTGCGGCGCCTTCGTCTAATTACGCGCGAAATTTGAAAATATTAAATTTTAATGCAATTTTTATAGTACTTAATGAGTGTAAAAAAAATATATATTTTAAGTATATGATTTACTGACACGCAAGGATCAAATTAAGATTCTTTTCAAAAAAAAGATTAATTCCCTATTGTTTGAACGCGCCCCCGCTAGGTGTGTTACGGTCGGCCTAAAAAGAACCGATTCGAGTCAAGTCAGGGTTTGTTTTACGCGCATATTTTAAATTTCAAAATTAATTATCCGCCCCCCCCCCCCCCGATCCTCGCGCCCTACGCTACAGCTTAATTAGCCTAAGGGTTAATCAGGCACTGTACGTACGTACATACGATACGTACAAGAAAAAAACCGTGTATTATATTTAAAACTGCATTCATAAAGTGGAAAAAAAAGTAAAAAGTATAAGGGTCAACCTGAGTGACAACGAACAACCTGGAGGCGGCGGCATCCAAGTCTGCGATAAGCACCGACATTAAGCAGTCACGCCTCGGAACACCCTCGGTGCTTAATAAAATCATAACACGCGAACGATCAATAGCGTATTTTGGCAGCGGCGTTGTCCAAAACGCAATATCTAACGTCGGACAAGTGGCCGCGTAGCGACACTATCTGCCGATAACCAGCAGCCGTCCTGAACGCTCGGCTTCTACGCAGAAGCTCGTTCATCACGTTCTCAGCAGCATTAATTTATCTGCACTTTCCATTATTACGTTTCTGGGCGTTATGAACCTTGTCCTGAATCAGATTGTGGCAGCACGATTCCGTTCCCGTCTAGTACGGTGCGTTTCCAGCGATCATTTCTTCCACGGACATGTAAGCTGTGGAATGATCTTCCTGGAGACTTATTGACTCAGAGAATCACCGATGTGATTAATAATCACCGATTTTCAATAATTCTTATTTTTAAATATCACTGATGTGATGTGACATCTTAGTCACAGGTGTGATTTCTTTACGAGTGCCCTCACCCACTCGTAATCAAGTCATACTTGTAGAAATGTTATCTATGTTTTGTTTGATTTTTGAGTCTATATATATATATTATATATATAATATATATATATAATATTATATATATATATATATTATATATATATATATAATATATATATATATGTATATAATAACCATAATGGTTAAGCCGGCAATAACAATAATATAGGCATGTTTTCTAAATATTTTTTTATTAATTATACTATGTAATGGAAAGTGACTTCATGAATTATCAATATTGAAGTCATTTTCCAAATTGACGACTCTGTATCTATTTAATACAGGGAAAAAAAACAGCCCTTGCTGAGTTTCTTGCCGGTTCTTCTCAGTACAAGGTCTCCCGCCGTAGATTTGCGAACCGATGGCGTAGCTTTTCGACATTCACAAGTGCTTGTAACAGCCCAGACTGAATAAATGATTTTGAATTTGAATAACCGGCAGCGGTACATTCTGCGCAGAACCGAACTCTTACATTTATGTGTGTACTTTATCTATGTTGGCAGCTCTGCGATCGACTTTCAAAAATTGGATGTTTAGGAATCCGTGACCTCAAAGTCACCGCTGACTATTTAGTCAGCGGTGATTTCGAAGTCGCATTCGTAATTAAAAAAATAGGTCTCCTGTTACGGTGTTTCCCCTGCGCTATGACAGGTCCCTCTTCAAACGAGGCTTAAAAAGAGTAATCTTATCACGGTAGGCAGCGGCTTAGCTGTGTCCACCCCTGGGATTGTTAAGTCCATGAGCTGCGGTTCACGCTTAACATCAGGTGTGCCGCTTGCTCGTCGGCTACGTAAAGAAATAAAAAATAAATAAATAAAAAAATTAAAAATAAATAAACGTGGTTTATTGAGCCCACTGCCCGTAGCAAACTATAATCCTTTTTTTTATCCAAATAACAAAGTCAATTCACGAGACGACACATTTAGCGCAGTGGTCGAGTAATCGGCTTCTACGCAACGGGTCGCGGGTTCAATTCCCGCACGGGACAGAAATTTTGTATGACCTACAAAAATGTGTTGCAGTCTGGATGTTTGTGCATGTGAGATTTCTATGTTTGATACTGCACTCACGACACAGGATAAAAATCCTAGCGTGGGGCGGCGTTTTTTTAAATAAAAAAAATCTAAATCTAAAATCTTCCGCCCACGCCACGGTTAGCTTTAATTAGTTCGCTATATAGTTATCTCTCGTGAATAGATGTTGTAACAACCGAGACACACAGCACGTAGTGCGTCCCTACTGCCCAGTCGTTTCCCGAAAATAAAACAACCTTTCGACAGTAGAATATTTCTGTTATCGCCAGATAGCCAAGAAGGTGATTATTTTTATAATTCCTCAAATTAGCTTACAATTTTTAAGCTTATATATTAGTCACGTAACCGCAACGTAGCCGAGATCTACAATTTTAATAGCGCCATCTATAAAACTATGAATGTACTAGAGTTAAGTCGAATATCCGCAAGCAATTACAAAAGTCGCATTATTTAATGATGTATACAAATAATACTAGATGGCGTGTACATATCGCCCACCAAGGACAAACTTAACTTTGTCCTTATATAGGGTTACAAATATAAAAGATTAATTTAATTAAACAATGAAACAAACATAACAAGTAAAAGACTACATTAACGTCGCCCACCGTGCAAATACAATGAATTTACTCACTATATTACTACTATAATATAAACTAACATATAAATTACCTTTAACTGTTCATCCTTTACATTAAATCATTACTTACTACTATACAAAAACTTATTCAGAAGCTACAGGAAGGATACATATTTTTGATATTGGTCTCTTTAGGATCCCATTTTTAATCTTTACACTAACAACTCTAACTAGATTATCTGTACCTGGATGAGTAGCAACAACTCTACCGTAAAGCCAACGCGTGGCAGGTAAATTATCTTCCTGATAATAACTACATCGCCAATTTTAGGTTGTGAGTTTTGTGACGACCATCGATAACGCTTATAAAATTGTGTCAAATACTGACGAGACCATTGACGCCAAAAATGGTGAAACATTTTTTGGGTGTATTGCCATCGGCGCAAAGAACTCAAATTACTTGACTCGTAGTTGATGTCAGGTGGTGTTATCAGAGCTTCGCCGATAGTCAGATGCCCAGGAGTTAGTACATTAAAATCGTCATTACTATTGATGGTAAATAGAGGTCTGGAATTTAAGCAAGCTTCTATTTGTGCAATACCGTCGTCATCTCTTCAAAAGTTAATGTTGATTGCCCAATAACCCTTTTTAGGTGATACTTGACAGATTTAACTCCCGCTTCCCACAAACCACCGAAGTTGGGAGCGCGAGATGGAATGAAGTGCCAGGTACACCCATTATTAGCCAGACTTTCCGCGATTTCCTGTAGTAATGTACTGCGTTCATTTTTGAAATAATCTTTGCAATTCGTTTGCTGCCCCAATAAAATTTGTTGCGTTATCGCTCCAAATGTCAGTGCAATATCCTCGCCTTGACACTAATCTTTTAAAGGCCTGTAAGAACCCTTCCGTAGTCAGATCTGAAACAACTTCCAAGTGTATGGCACGCGTGACCATACAAACAAATATACATATATATCCTTTGGATGACCTTTGACCACGACCTTTAGATAATCTTAGACTGATGGGACCAGCGTAATCCACTCCACAGGATTTAAAAGCACGTGCAGGGGTGACTCTAACTTCTGGTAGCTGTCCCATCAATTGGTTATGTGTATTACTAGTATTTTTTTAAGCAAGTTACACATTTACGATAATAATATTTAACAACCTGTTTAATAGATAAAATATAATATTTTGATTGCAAATAACACATCATAAGCTGTGGACCACCATGAAGAGTTTGCTTATGCGCATTTGACAAAGAAGAGTAGTAAAATGTGAATTTTTTGGTATTAATATAGGATGTTTACGACATTCGTTCATCTGCGAATTTTCCAATCTACCACTCACTCTCAAAATACCGTCTGCATCAATAAATGGACACAAGCTTTCAACAAACTGTTACGTTGGGTAAGTTTTTTTTTTTCTTTAATGTAGCAAGTTCTTCTTTAAAATTCTCAGCTTGACATTTTTTATACATATTTTTAAAATGCTTCGCTAACTCCCAGTTTTTAAAAATCCACTTTCCTTATTTACTTTATCTTTTCTAGCATTGTGTGCAAATCGCTTACAATATGCTTATAACTCTGCTTTGCTTCTGCTCTGGCTTTTTTTTTTTTTGCGGGTATCTTCGGATAGTAAATACACATTTTAGTTTGCTCCGTATTCTTTTATTTATTTAAATATTAAATCATTGTTATTATACATAACTAGTGTCCGTATGTTTTAATACACACTCTCGCAAGAATTGGCACTCACTATTTTCTACACAGCTTTTCACAATTTTTGAAAAATTCATCATCTTCAGGCAACTTTATTTACGGTGAATCATGGATGTGGCTCAAGTTCAAAAGGGTATGTTAGAAATGACCTCTGCTTTTAATACAAGAATGACAGAATTTGAGAATGCTTTAAACCAGCAGTCATCAGCTTCAGCCTCGGCAGCTCAGCTTCAAACAGTGAAAGCCTTGTCTGCTGAATACCTGCAATTTAAAAATTTTGTATTGCAAACATTTCAAACATTAAAGATGCAGTTGGATGTATTGAGTTCTAGAATTGACAGGATGGAAACCTACAGCAGACGAAATACCTTACTCTTTCATGGTATACCCGAAGAAAATGACGAGGATATTGAGGCTAAGCTTCTTAATATTTTGTCTGAGCAAATGAAACAACGTCACATAAATGGGAACTGCATAGAGTATTGTCATCGACTTGGGAGTACTAAAGATCAACGTGCCCGACCTGTTTTGGTACGTTTTGTAAGTTTACGTGCACGGTCAAATGTGTGGAATACCAAGACTTCCCTGAAAGGTAGCAAGATCTCTGTTTCAGAATTTCTGACGAAATCCAGGCAGCAAGTATTCACTGAAGCACGCAAATATTTTGGCATAAGAAACTGTTGGTCCTCGGATGGCACTATTGTTGTTATGTTGCAGAATAAAACTAAGGTGAAAATTACCACTCTGGCTGAACTACATAAATTACAAGTTGACTTTCCATTGAAATCTAAGTGATAATTCATAAATCTTGTAACCCTTAACTTTTATACCAGTAATGTTTTTAAATACCACTCTATACTACAACTATTACAATACTCGTATTAATATGTTTACTTTGTAAACGGACTAAAGAAAAAATCACTTTTATAAAGTTCCACTGTAATTGTAGACTAGTTGGTATCTGCCTTCTTCCGTTTTGTTATCTTGGCTTATGGAGTTATGTTGTTATATTTTACAGCTTCCTTTTAGTTTACAGCCTATTCTTACTTAGCACTAACTTGCATTCCACATATGTAATTTATTACAAATTTTATAACTCATATACTGCGCAATGCTTTTTTCACATACACGTAGGTAGTTCAGAGATAATTTTATTTGTGCTGCGTGTAGGCAAAACAAATGCCTTGGCGTGTCGTGTCACCATATAATTGCCTGTGCTAAATAACATCTCTTTTGGTAGAAAGAAGTAATATTTTTGAGTTATGTTATTAGTTGATGTTGATCTATATTTTTGTATTAGATAAGGTATTTTTTTTTATACATAGACTTACACTATTTTGTAATTTAAATTTCTGGCACAATATTTTGCTTAGATTTGAATGTTTTAACCATACTCAAATTACTCAGTGTTATGATAACTATAGCGGGTATGCCAGGTCCATAATTGTAAGTCACTTTTTCTATACCTTTTCTTATCCTTTTAAAGTGGCATTAGTAAATTAGTAAATTGCATAATTTTAGAATGATTTAACTTGTTGATACTAGACATATACAGCGTTTATCCTTTAGCCAATTCTTGTTAGTGAGTAATTTAGTTTATATTTTTTATTAGCTTTTGTATATATATATATATATATATAAAATTATTTTATTTTTATATATAGTTAGTTGTTATATCTTCAAGTAAGTATATAATTTTATGTCTTTTTTAGTTGATAATGATTACTTTCATGATAGCTCTTCAGATGAATACGTTGGTACTTGTGGTGACGTCTCCACAGAATCAATCTCTGATTGTCTCTCTTTGGATGAACAATTACTTACTGTTTTCCATGGCAAATCTTCCTTTTTAAATGTAGTACATATTAATGCTCAAAGTATTGTTGCTCACTTTACTGATATGATTGCATCTTTTAGCAGCGGCGTAGTCGATGCCATCTTAGTATCTGAATCCTGGTTAAAGCCTTCGTTACCCACATCTATTTGCTCTCTTTATGGCTATAAACTATTCCGAAATGACAGGACTGGATCTGGGGGTGGAGGTGTTTGCATTTTCATACGTGATTCAATATCTTGCACTGTTGTTAGCAAGTCATCCAGTGAGTGCTCTGGCGCCCTTGAACATCTGTTCCTCGAAGTCACAGCACACCACACAAAAATATTACTTGGGTAGTTTATAGCCCTAACGACAAAGTTAATTATTTTGACTCTTTTGAATCTATTCTTGAGAGCTTGAGCTCCTCTTACAATCACGTAATTTTGATGGGTGATCTGAATACTTGCTTGCTAAAGAATAATGCTCGTTCTCGTAAACTAAAGTCGATAATATCATCTGTTAATTTTGATGTGCTTCCCCTTTCTCCTACTCATCACCCTCCAAATAGCAACCCTTCCTTTTTGGATTTACTGATACTATCGCAGCCGGATTTGGTGTCTTCTCATGGTCAAATTATCTCTCCTTTCTCTTACCACGACCTTTTGTATCTATCATATATGATTCGTTGCCCTAAGCGTAAATCCAAGACCATTCTTCAGCGTAACTTTAGTGGTATATGTATTGAGCACTTGAGTAAGGATTTCAAGAGGTGCGATTGGTCTTTGGTGTATTCTGCCAGGACGCTAGATGAAAAAGTTCGTAATTTTGGTAGTCTACTCATTAATTTATATGATGAACATGCACCTTTAAGAACTGTTCGTGTCAAACATCATCCCGCGCCGTGGCTTACATCAGTCATAAAGAGTCAAATGCTACAAAGGGATAAAGCTAAGTTAGTTTTTAAAAGAAGTCCAACATCTGAAAATCATCTCAGATATAAATATCTTCGCAATCGTTGCAACAAGTTGTGTAGAGACGCTAAGCGTCGGTACATTCATTCGTCTATCGAGGGTTTATCACAAGCTAAAACTTGGAAATTCCTCAATACACTTGGCGTGGGCAAGTCATCGAATGAAAAATAACGCTACTATGAACTTAGATAATCTTAATGTACACTTCTCGCAATCACCAATAACATTGACTGACTCCGTAAAAGCTTCAACCTTAAGTTCTCTCCCAAAATCCACCTCACCACATTGTGACGGTTTTACTTTCAATGAAGTCTCTGAGGAGTTAGTTCGAAAATTCATTCTCTCTACTACTTCTAAAGCTATGGGTAAGGACGGTATCAGTCGTAATATGATAGTTCCATTGCTCGACGAGTTGTTACCCATTATCACTCACATTATCAATTTTTCTTTATTAACTGGTGACTATCCCGAGGGATGGAAGTTAGCATATGTGATACCTTTGCCCAAATGTTCAAATCCTTCTTCTAACGCTGACTACCGCCCTATCTCAATTCTTCCATTTTTATCAAAAATTCTGGAAAATGTTGTTCACAAACAGCTGTCTACGTTTCTAATTCGTAACAATTTAATAAGTACTTTTCAGTCTGGTTTTCGTCCTTTTCACAGCACGGTCACAGCTCTGTTGAATGTGTCTGACGATATACGTCTTGCCATGGACAACAGGATGTTCACTGTAGCTGTTCTTCTAGATTTTAGTAGTGCCTTTAATTCTGTTAATTATGATATCCTCCTAGGAATTCTTCAATCTATCAATGTTTCTCCTTTGGTGGTTGGTTGGTTCTCAAACTATCTTACAGGCCGTCAGCAGTGTATAAAGTTGAATGACACTTATTCTAAATGGTCTCATATTACTGCTGGTGTGCCTCAAGGCGGTGTGTTATCCCCTTTACTATTTTCCATCTTTATTAACCAGTTGACTAAAACCATTTCTGCTCCCTTTCATCTGTATGCAGATGATTTGCAAATTTACCGCCACGCAAATATGTCTGACCTCTGCTGTACTATCCAAAAGATCAATGAAGATCTTCTTTCTATTAAGAACTGGGCGGATTCTTTTGGACTACTCGTAAACCCTATAAAGTCACAAGCAATTATGTTGGCTAGCAACCGTATGATTAAAAAGATTGATTTGAAGGTGCTTCCTGAAATATTATTCAATGGGACTAAGATACCTTTTTCCGATAAATGTAAGAATTTGGGGTTGATTATTGAGGGTAATTTGTCTTGGTCGGCTCATATTAATAATGTGAGTCAACGTTTGCATTTTTCATATCACTTGCTCAAGCGCTTACAATATTTCCTACCGTTCAAAACTAAAGTTATGCTGGCTCAGTCCCTTTTACTTCCTATTCTCGACTACGCTGATGTCTGTTACTTAGACGCAACCGAAGAGCTACTTAATAAGCTAGAGCGCCTTCAAAATTTAGCCATTCGCTTTATATTCAGTCTGCGTAAATTTGACCACGTGTCTGATTATCGTAAGCAGTTAGGGTGGCTACCTATTCGCTTGCGTAGAAATCTACACATGCTTTCCCTTGTGTACAAAATTCTCCACTATCCCCAGTTTCCAACTTACCTTCGAACCCGTTTTAAATTTTGTGCCGAAAGCTCCCGCCCCAAGCGATCCTGTGTTACTAAAAATGTCCTTGAAATTCCTAAGTCCAATTCCGTATTTTTTCAAAAATCCTTTTCCGTTCGTGCTGCCAAGCTGTGGAATAGTTTGCCCGCTTCCATTCGTGAGAGACCATCCCTTACATCTTTCAAATGTCTTCTGAAAGAGTACTATCTGTCTAATTAATTGTATTAAATTATATAATTATTATATTATATGTATGTATGTATTTATGTATATATATATATATGTGTATATATTTATTTATGTGTAAGTATGTATTTGTATATATATGCTTAATGATGTGTACATTTGAATACCAGGTTAAACACTTAATTACCCCTGCAATTTTAACGTCTTGCACCACTATTTGGGTTGGCTGGAAGAGATCGCTTTTAGAGATAAGTCCGCCCTTGTACACTATGTATAGCTACAATTGTTGTTTTTTTTTTTATTGTACAATAAAGTATTATATATATATATTATATATAACTCTTATTAATTTATTAAAGTGATAATTTTGACCACATAAATTCATCTATTACTGTACATAAGATTTAACTTGACAAATCTCCAAATTAGTTGTTATATCTTTTGGTTTTGTATAATCAATATTTTTTGTGTACAGAAAGTCAGGAACTGTATCGAAATTAAGGAGACACAAGAATTGTTTTTATGTATGTATTTTCCTTAACGTTTACAATTGTAAATTAATTAAGAAATGTTCGTGCGTAATATTGCTTATGTGTCGCTGTCGTGAGTGTGGGGGCACGGAGCGTCCGCCGCTCGTGCGCACCCCGCGCCTCGCGCCCCGCACGCTTCTCGCGCGCTAGGCTCGTCTATGGCGTAGACATCTTGGGGGGGCCCGGCAGAAGCAGAAGATGCTGCTGGAACTGCTGCAGCTGATGATTCCTCTTCTCTTTCTTCATCCAGCAGAGGACACACCTTGTTTAGTGCTCGTTTCTCTATCCCTCTGCAGGTTTTGAAATCTGCGACGCGGCAGACCCCGTCCTTTCCAGTGTACAGACGATGAAGTCTCCCGAGTTTCCATCTAGTCGGTGGGAGATTGTCCTCCTTGAAAACCACCATTGACCCCTCTCGTAGCTCCTTGTTAGGAGCTCGCCATTTAGTTCTCCGCTGTAATTCTGTTAAGTATTCCCCCTGCCAGCGCTTCCAAAAATCTTCTTTTATCTTCTCAATAAGTTGGTATCGTGTTTTCATCTTGCTAACAGGGGCAGGGGGGCAGGCAAGTGACGTTAGCGGACGTCCGATCAGGAAGTGCCCTGGGGTCAACGGAGCAAGGTCGTTAGGGTCAGAGGACAAAGGAGTTAGGGGTCGGGAGTTAAGTACGGCTTCTATTTGTGTGCAAAGAGTATATAACTCTTCATACGTTAGCGAAGTATTGCCTACTGTTCTTTTTAAATGAAATTTTGCGCTTTTCACGCCGGCTTCCCACAAACCACCGAATGTGGGCGAATAAGGAGGGTTAAAAAAGAAATTAATTCCTTCCTTAGAGGTAAACTTATATAACGAATTTTTGGCTAATTGCAGCATTCTATTCAACTCATTGTTTGCTCCTATAAAATTTGATGCATTGTCACAAAATAGTTTCTCAGGTTTTCCTCTACGAGAAATAAACCTGCGCAAACTAGCTATAAAGGCGTCGGTACTAAGATCGCTGACAATCTCTAAATGGATTGCCTTTGTGGCAAAGCAAATAAAAAGACAAAGATAACACTTTGAAAATCTATTACCACGCCCCTTTTTGCTGGATATCAAAAAAGGACCCGCAAAATCAACACCACATAGTTGAAAAGGATAACTTTGACACACTCTACTAGACGGAAGCTGACCCATTAATGGCGACATAGCTTGGCCTCTGAATCTTGTACACACAACACACTGTCTTACTATCTTACGTGCCAGCGTTCTACCCGCTAATGGCCAATATTTATTTCTAAAGCTAGCAAGGAGCAGCTGGGGGCCAGCATGCAGCAGACATAGATGTTCGGCTCTCATAAGTAATTTAGTGAGATGGTGTTTGCCATCTAAAAGAATAGGATGCATCTTGGAAAATACAAAATTTGTATTTTTAAGCCGACCACCTACGCGCAGAATGCCGCTGCTGTCAATAAATGGAGACAATTGTAATAATTTAGGAGATATATTTTTATGTTTTGATATTAAATTTATTTCTGATTTAAAGGATTCATTTTGTGCCATTTTTATAATGAATGTTAAAGCAGTGTCCAGTTCATCCTTTTTAAGTGGACCAACTAATTTGTCGTTACCCTTTTTACAATTATTAATAAATCTTATGATGAATGCAAAAATTCTTTGTAATTTAAATGAATTAGAATAGTTTTCAAATATTATAACATTTTCATGATTTGAGTTTAATATCGTAGAGAATGATTTTAATTCTGGTAATTTACTATTAAAGGCACTTGGGTTTATAGGCCATTCTTTTTCCTGCTTTAAGAGGAAAGAAGGACCTCGCCACCACAAATGAGACTCAACCAAATTGCCCGGATGTATACCTCTGGAAGCTATATCTGCTGGGTTGAGTTGAGTAGGCACATGCCTCCAGGAATCTCTATTTGTCAACTCATGAATCTCGTTGACACGATTACAAATAAAGCTCCTTAGCAATTTTGGCTGAGTTTTAATCCAACCTAACGTAATGGTGGAATCGGACCAAAAATATTTTTGACGAATATTACATCGAACAGCCTCACAGACCTTAGCTGTCAGACGTGCTCCTAATTGAGCAGCACACAATTCCAAGCGTGGAATAGTTGTTGTTTTAAGCGGTGCGACTCGAGTCTTAGCACACAAGAGATGAACTACAACACTATCTACGTTATCAAATGTGCGGAGATAAACGCACGCTGCATAAGCTTCCTGTGAAGCATCTACGAAGCAGTGCAATTCTACATTCGCTAGAGATGCTCCCGCCACATTCCGAGGTATAGAAAGTGTAGTTAGGATTTTAAGAGAATCGACAACCCCTTTCCACGCCTTATTTATGTCATTCGGAACAGGCTCATCCCATCCTAATTTAAGAGACCAAAGCCTTTGTAGTATAATTTTTAATGTAATAACGCATGGACTTAAGAGACCTAGTGGGTCGAATATTTTGCATGTGTTAGAGAGAATACTTCTTTTAGTTACGTTTTGCATAATATCTGATGTTGAATGTATAGAAAATTTTATAGTATCTGTGTCGGGAGCCCATAGCACACCTAGCACACTACCTTCTTTATTAATATTAAGAGCCTCTCCTTCGGTCCCCGACGAAAATAATTGTGAACAATTTGTACGGAATTTATGCATTGGAAAACGTGCGGAATTAAGAACATCTGAAACACCCCTATATATGTTTAATAAATCACTTTCGTTATCACTTCCCGTAAGCAAATCGTCCATATAAAAGTCCTTTTTAATGATTTCAGAAATAAGCGGATCTGGGCATTCTATAGCTAATTGTAACAGGCAACGAGTACTTACATATGGCGCTGAAGCAGTACCGTAACTAACTGTGTTCAATTGAAAAACATCAAGCGGTTTTGAAGTATCGTCCCGCCACAAAATTAATTGCAAATTGCGCTGCGACTCATGGATTAAGATCTGACGGTACATCTTTTGTATGTCACCAGTCAGGACATATTTATGCTGCCGAAACCTAATTAATATATTGAATAGTTCGTCTTGAATCACGGGACCAACGCATTGAATATCATTCAATGAATATTTTGAAGTAGTTTTTGCTGAGGCGTCAAAGACTACACGTAACTTTGTTGTCTCACTATTGTCACGTAAAACTGCGTGATGTGGCATATAGTAGCCAAATCTAGGTGGATCTACCTTTGACAAGTGCCCTAGCTCCTCGTATTCCCTGATGAACTGACAATAATTAAGTTTTAATTCAGGATTTTTAATGAATTTCTTCTCTAAATTGTAGAAACGACTAGCAGCCATTTTGTATGAGTCTCCGAGTAAGTCTTCAGGAGGATTTCTAATAGGTATTGTTACAGAAAACCTACCATCCGGTAAACGAACAGTGGTTTGATTAAAGTTCTCCTCGCAAAACTCTTCGTCGGGGGACATTGGTAGTTTTGATGATGGAATTTCCTCGAGAGACCAAAACTTTGAAAGTTTATCGCTGATTTCTTTTGTAAAATGACAATTTATTTTGTTTGAAGGCCTGTTTCCCCCCAATGAACCTGCTACAATCCACCCCAACATAGTATTTTGAAGGCTGGGCTTATTAGAACCAAGAGATAGTTTATCAGCAGTCAATAATTCAAAGAATAGTTCTGCACCTAATAATAAGTCAACATCTGCGGGATGATAAAAATGTGGATCAGCAAGTTTAATGTTGGTAGGTAAATTTAATTCAGATACATTTACTCGGAGACTAGGTAATTGATTTGTTATCTGAGGGACTATGAAACACTGTACGTCACATTTAAATGAATTAACTAACGAATGAATAGTTATTTTACATTTTTCAGATATTGGCACTTGAATATTGTTAATGCCCGATATAATTAATGAATCGGAATTACGACTAACAATGCCAAGTTTATGTTTGACGTTTTCAGTCATAAAGGAAGACTGACTGCCGGCATCCAATAAAGCGCGAGCAAGGTAAGTATTGTTATTTTCAGAATTGGTAACCTTAACTATGGCGGTACCCAAGAGAACCTGACCTGTAGATTGAACTGACATCGATACAGGTAAGGAATTTACATTATTAGGATTATTATTATTATTAGGACTACCATTATTAGGATTATTATCTTTATGAAGTAGTGTGTTATGTTTCTTACTACATAATCTACATGGCCCGAGTCGGCACTGAGATGTGCCATGACCTCTCCTCAAGCAATTGAAACAGAGATTTAACTTTTTTACTTCATTTGTCTTCTCATCAAGTGCTAAATTTTTAAAGGAATTGCAATCAATTATCCTATGAGCCTGGTTGCAAAGAGGACATGAAAGCGACCTCGCCGTATTAGAAGAAGTCGAAGCTACAAAGGTTTTCAAATATTTATGAGGATATGAAGCTTTACCTTCATTTCTGCTATCTTTATGAAACACAACCTTATGTTCAGGCTTATCACTTCGATTAGCTTGCGTTGTCTCAAGAACGTCAGCCCTAGAGCGAAGAAATTCAATGAACTCGCTAAGAAGAGGTAAGTCCGATAAGCTATTCCTGTGTTCTTCCCATTTACTACTTGTTATGGGATCTAACTTGGTAGAAATCATATAAATGATCAGTGTGTCCCAACTGTCTACTGGTTGTCCTAATGTGGTAAGGGCTCTTAGGTTTTTTGTTACAATATCTATAAGGTATCGAATAGATTTATGTGATTCTTTAGTTATACTTTCGATCTTAAATAAGGCTTTTAAATGATTGTTAATAAGAATTTTCTTATTGTTATAGCGTTGACACAACAAGTCCCAAGCCACACTATAATTAGCTGAAGTAAATTCAATCGACCTTATGATGAGAGCTGCACTTCCTTGTAAAGAAGAGCGCAGGTAATGGAATTTGTTGATCTCTGGGACTGAATCGTTGTTATGTATCAAGGATTCGAAGGTATCCCTGAACTCTAACCATGAAAAATAGTTACCATCAAAACAGGGTAGCTGTATAATAGGCAATTTTATGTTTAAGCCTTCATTAGAGGAAGAAGAATGACAACTGTTATCCTTCCTGCTAGTAGAGTGTGTTTCAATTAGAGATTGAGCTGATGAAATATTAACAAAAAAATCACCTTCGATTTGATCGCGTTCCCGAATTTGATCATCTAAAACTGGACACAATAACTCTATTTGATTTTGACATTTTTCGAAATCGCTAAATAATGCTTCAAGTTTAGCTACACGCAGCCCTAATTCCCGTACTTGTGACTCATGTATTTTATTTATATCACTACTGCTTAATAAAGAAAAGTATGTTTTAAAGTTAGTTAACCGACCCTTAATGGAGCCGCGTTGCTTAATAAGGTCCTTAAATTCCTTTGTTTCCTCCGCCATTATTGCCGGGTTAAAATTACGTAATAAATTAATTTAAGTAATTAATGCAAACAATAAGTAAAACTAAATGTGCATCAAACCAAATTAGCAGGTAGGAAGCAAAGTGCCACGGCGCGCCGACAGGCAGTGAGAAAAGGCAGCAAGCAGCGTGACACAGCGAAGCAGCGAAAGCAGCCCGTAGCAACCGGGCGATAGGTACTATGTGAACCCCGTCAAGCAGACGGCGTGTCGACGTGTTCCGATGTGGCCCAATGCCTGGAATTGTTCGGCAAACTTACTTAGCAATTTTCAAATAATAACTTTTATGCAAGGACTTAAAACTTTTAGTAAATTTAAATCAATATAATATCTACTTGGATAATGAAATAGATATAAGAAAATGAAATACTAATTATGTTTATGTTTATTAAAAGATTATAATCCACCGATTATATCAAGCCCAAATTTTAGGTAGCTCGATATAAATAATGTAGGTAAAATTATAAAACTTATTATGAATGGAAAATTCTAGACGCAATTAATCGTCAACACGTTAAGTTTAATTATTAAAAAAAAAAAAAATACCATAGTTATGACTCGATTGTCGTAATGTAAACCTTGCAGGTTTGTACGGAACCCTCGGTGCGCGAGTCCGACTCGCACTTGGCCGGTTTTTTACGTAGCCTATTATAGTATTTAATAACATATAAAATAAACATTAAAATAGATTTAGTTTTATATATCCCAAATAATATTATAAATGCGAAAGTAACTCTGTCTGTTACGCTTTCCCGCTTAAACTTCTCAACCGATTTTGATGAAATTTGGTACAGACAATCTTTAGACCCTGAGACAGAACATAGGACTTTTTATTTCGAAAAAAAGGGATGAAGGGGTTGAAATAGAGGTTGAAAGTTTGTATGAGATTTCTTAATTTTAAAAGATAAAACCATGAAACTTTATATTTAAGCACTTGAAAAGAAATCATTAAACATTTGTTCTAGCATTTTTGAAATTTCGACCAGCTAGGGGGTGAAATAAGGGTTGAAAGTTAGTATGCAAGTTCGTCAAATATCACATTATAAGAAACTAAAAATCGTTTGTTCTAGCATTTTGACATTTTTACCAGTGTGGGGCTGAAATAGGGGTTGAATTGAAGATAAGACCAAGAATCTTAGTCAACGTGAGGCTGGCCCCTGTAAGTCTCTTAGACATAAGGGACCAGGATTGACAAAAACTAATTTCACGCGGGCGAAGCCGTGAGCGGAAACTAGTAAGCGTAACTATAATATTGTAAAGTTTTGTTAAAATCTATTTAGTAGTTTTTACGTGCTGAAAAAGTAACTTTTGCGTTAATAACATCAGTAGGGATTATGTACCTCTGAAATAGAGGTGCGCAAAATAGTTCACTGAAGTGTAAAGAATGATATACTTCAACTGGACTAGATGAAGTATATCACTCATTTAGTTCATTTAGTTCTTCTAGTTCACATGGCTCAGTACTTCAGTGGTCCATTTGAGTCACCTTATCGCTTAGTTCATTTACGTCACTTCATTCGTATAGTCCAATTAGTCCATCTGTATCGTAGTTCTTTTAAGTAGGTATGAGACGTTATGTCAATTTGACTGCATAACTAAACACATGTATGATACATAATGCAGGAGTAATTAAAAGTTACTAAAAACTATTGAAATGTTTACACTATTTTTCAGATATTACATACGAATTTAGATTAGTATACGCCACACTCGTATATATTATGCACATGCAGACTAGAACTTAAGCAAAGAATATGAAATTATTTATAAACAAATTATTCCTTCAACTAATTATTCAAGTAAAACTAAACATAATGTTTGCGCCATAAGACAGATTCTAGTTCCTGTATTCCACAAACAAATCACAGCCGAACCATTACTTTTAACCAATAGAATTGCATAGATTGTTAGATGACGTGATATTCTAGCGTTCGGATTGGATAAGCGGCATGGTTCGGTTCATTTTGTTAGTGGAATTGACCCACAGGATGCCAAGCCAATCAACTGTCTCGCTCTCGCACGCTATGTTTGTAATCTATCCGTTCGCTTTACTCGAAAGAAGTGTTTTGGGAACTAATGAACTAAATGAACTACTGAACTAGTTTGGACCAGAAAGAATGAGTGAAGGAGATATAATTGCGAAGTGGACTAGTCCAATTGAAGTATTCATTCATGAACGACTCTACTCTGAAATATTATTTGGCGTGTCTTCAAACACCCGTACAAGCGAATGGCGGTAAGTTCTCATCTCTTCTCTCATCAATCTTGTATTCTCTATCGCTTATATTACGAGGAGTGCTCCGAGGAATTGTTCAGATTAATTCCTGCTGCTAGCTTCCGTCACCGTCCTACGCGACACAACATTCATCCTCATCACCTAGACGCTCGGCAGTCCACCACAGTGCGTTTTGCCAGGGATTTTCTGCCGCACTACTAAACTGTGGAATAAATTGTCGCCTGCAGTATTCCCGAACCGATGCGATACCGAAACCTTCAAAAAAATAGCATATTCCTCTTTAAAAAAACGGCAACGCATCTGTGACTCCTCTGGTGTTGCGGGTGTCCATGGGCAGCGGTTATCGCTTACCATCAGGTGATCCGCTTGCTCGTTTGCTGCCCTATCCCGTAAAAAAAATATGTTGCAGGCTTTCGGCTCCAGAAAAAATAGAAATGAATACTCGGAATTACAACTTCCCATCTTCACGCGTCTCCGGCATAACATCCCAAGTTGGAAATTCACAAACGTTCACGACCTTAAACAAACATCCGGACGGCATCAGAGCGTACAGAAAACAACGAAACGAAAACAAGAAATGTTATCATTTGAATTGAATTTGAAATTATCTTCTATCTGCGCCAAAAAGTAACTGCTAATATTGTCTTTTGTAGACTAACTAATTAACGAATAAAGTTCAAAGAACAATAAGGTCTTTAAACCGTAGAATCTCCACAGAAAAATTGATAGAAACCAATTCGACGTATAGGTACATAATTAGACACTTAGGTTTGTATTCTCGTAACAAAATTAGGTCTGTCTGGTCTAACTTTAGTATGTCTAAATAATATTTTTACATGTTTTTTAAAAGCATCCTTGGAAGACAATTTTCTGATAGGTCTCGCCTGAGTCGGGTCCCGACCTATCGGATTGCCAATTTGGGTTCCGGCGGGGACGATCAACGCTGGACGCTGTCCAGCGTGTTCGTTCCCTGTCGGAGTCCGCAGTCCGATCGGGGGGGGTGGCGTTGGCGGTGTCGTTAGACATCGTCAACGCCTTCGGTACCCTCCCCTGGCAGGCCATTAGGGAGGCGCTCGTATACCACGAGCTGCCTCCCTACCTGCGGGCCGTGGTCGGGGACTATCTGCGCGACAGGACGATCGGCGTGATGGGACGGGACGGGATGGAAACGTCGAGGAGGGTCGAATGCGGCGTTCCGCAGGGGTCGGTGTTGGGACCCCTGCTATGATGAACCGCGCATACGACGCGGTCCTTCGCACCAGCCTTCCTCGCGGCGTGAGTGTCGTCTGCTACGCTGACGACACTCTCGTCGTGACGACTGGGGCCGACTTCGAGCCGGTGCTCAGGCTTGCCGAGCTTGGGGTGGCATGTGTCGTGCGGGCGATCCGCCAGCTGGGTTTACAAATAGCGCCTCACAAAACCGAGGCGCTATGGTTCCACGGCCTTCCGAGGCGCCGGGAACCACCCAGTTGCCGGATCCGGGTGGGTGACGCGGTGGTCCCGGTGGGGCCGTACATAAAGTACCTGGGCCTCACCCTGGACCGCCGCTGGAGCTTCGAGGAGCATTTCGTGCGGTTGGTCCCCCGAGCCAAAAGGGTGGCGGGCGCATTGCATCGCCTGCTGCCCAATCTCGGGGGACCGAGGGATGGAGTCCGCCGCCTGTACGAGGGCGTCGTGCGATCCGTGGCCATGTATGGGGCTCCCGTGTGGTCGCAAGACTGCGCGAGGTCCCCCCGCTGCAGAGCTCTGCTACGGAGCCTGCAGCGGATAATGGCCATACGGATCGTACGAGGCTACCGTACAATCTCGTACGAGGCGGCGACAGTTCTGGGACGCTCCCCCCATTCGACATCCTGGCCGACATGTACGCGGCGACGTATGCGTCGCGGCGTGTCGACCGGGGGGGCGATGGGGGAGCGCCCTGGAACCCGCGCACGAAGTGCCTAAGCGGGAGTGGCACCGACGGATTGTGGGGGCCTGGCGTGCGCAGCTCGAATTACGGATCTGCGCGCGCCAGCGGGCCGTCGGTGCCGTACTCCCGCACCTCGAAGCTTGGCTCAACGGGAAGGAGGAGGTCACCTACCGATTGACTCAGATACTCACCGGGCACGGCTGCTTCGGTGAGTATCTGTGTCGAATAGGACGGGAGGGATCGACACATTGTCACCACTGCGCATCCGACCTCGACTCGGCCCAGCACACGCTGGCGGAGTGCCCCGCGTGGGCCTCCGAGCGCCGAGTCTTGGTCAGAGATCGGGCGAGATCTGTCTCCGCCGGCATTGATTGCGGCAATGCTGGCGGACGAGGGAGGTTGGAGGGCTGTGGCCTCCTTCTGTGAAGCAGTAATGCTCCAGAAGGAGGCCGCCGAGCGGGATCGGCGGAGATGGCCGATCCCGCTCGAAGGAGGCGGCGCCGGGCTCGGTAGCACAGCTGCGGCGCCGCCGCGGGTCGCCGGCGGGCGCGAGGAATTCGCGACCGCTACGGCGACCCGGGATGGACCACGCCCCTTCGTGGCCGGGGGGCGTCGTCGGTGGAGGGGACCGGGGGAGGTGGTAGCTTTCCCCGAGGAGGGCTCCCCTCTAGAGAGGGGAGCGGAGGCTGGGGGTTCCTGGAAGTGGCCTTTGTGTTCCCGGGGGCTCCCTACATGCCTGAGGAAGGCCATCCCTGAGGTTTTTAGTGGGTAGGCCTCCCCCTTCTGGGGAGGAGAGCCCCACATAACCCCGGCTCGCCACAGCCGGGGTATGCAATTTAATGCATTTTACTCAGGGGAACAAAAAAAAAAAAAAAAAAAGGTCTCGCCTGAGTCGCGTCGAAGCCATACTATCGGTAGTCCCCGCGATTTCCGGCGAAATGAAGAGCAGGAACACGGCAGAGTTCTAAGTGGGTGCGAGCCCTACACTCCCCTCCTCCCCTCCCCCGGAGCAGGGAAAGTGAGCCCGGGACCAACATCTTCCCAGTCAATCCGCGTAACACAGAATATCGTCGACCCAGGTACGTCATTTCTGACCCTCCCGACTCATTGACGCTGGCTCTTCAAGCCTTGCGAGAGGCGGCATCTGCGCCGCCATCCCTTAGTTAGTCCATACTTCGCAGCTTGCTGCACATGTACGAGTAGGCCCCATCATTTCAAGGCCGGACCCACTTTGGCATACCGAGCCTTCTTTCGCGCATATGTCGTCTTCGGGGGGCAGCGCTGACGTGCCCTCTCCTGAGGGTGCGCCAACCATTCCATTCAAGCCGTAGGGCCATTAGGGCTAAGGCTAGGCTGAGTTTAGTCGGTAGGTCTGTTGGATCGAGCTGCCTCGATCCACCAGGAGTCCGACATAATCAACGCATCTCTGCTTGCCTGTTGCGTTGGTATCCATGAGGATTCTCAGCCTCCTCTCCTGAGGAAAAAAAAAAGACCAACATCTTTCTATGGAAGGCATTTCCTCCGCCTCAAAAATAAAAAGACTGAAATTCAAATCGCTGCGGGAGTATAGTTAGACAGAGATGGTGCTGTTGAGCCCACATAGCGCCATCCCTTTCTAACTGTACAGCGATTTAAGTTTGAATCTTATTCTGTAATACGGGCCGTAGTTATGACTATGTATGATTAATATACGAGGGTAAGTTTAAAATTATCTCGACTATTTCAACAATTTATTTATACAACATAGTTTTTCGACATAGTTTCCTCCCTTTTCGAGGCCCGAGAAGGTTTTGGTTGCTCGCGAAGCTACTTGTGCACCGCTTCCTGCACCTCTTGGTCTACTGAAAATCGATGACCCATAAACATAATGGAATCAACTTGGTCCTGTATAGGCAAAACCTTGACTTATATCCAAAGATAACGCTACACTAGGCTATCCTGTGAGAGCTTTCACAATTTTATGTAAAGGGCACTTGTTTGCTATATGTGGTGAACCACGAATAGAATATCCTTACTTGCTACCACTTACATACAATGTTGAAAAGTCCACGGTCAATGGGCTGTCCTCAGCCCTTACAGGAACCCCTAAGCTCCCCGCTATGTAGCTAAATGCGATTTCGAAATCACCGGTGACTAAATAGTCAGCGGTGATTTTGAGGTCACGGATTCCTAAACATCCATTTTTGAAAGTCGATCGCAGAACCGCCAACATAGATAAAGTACACACATAAATGTAAGAGTTCGGTTCCACGCAGAATGTACCGCTGCCGGTTAATGCCGGTGTCGAGTCAATATATTTTTTCTTTTTTTTTTTTTCCTTATTCGTACGTACGGACAAGGTTTTTGTTTTGTTTGTTGACGTCAATAAGTGCCTGTAAAGGTCTATGTTGAATAAATATTATTTTGATTTTGATTTATTGCCGGCTTAACCATTATGGTTATTATATATTTATATATATTTTTATTTCGAACAGCACTGGAATGCAGTACCTACGTCTCTGTCAAAGAATACAAAAAGGAAAAGAAAACAAAGTTTCCGGCATGATGGAGAAATTTTAGCTCTCATCACACACTTCAAATAGGTATGCCAGATCATAATATCCGCGATGACGGTAAAACATTTTAAATTTTTTTTAACATTGGTTCGGCAATAGGAAACCAGGCATACCGAGCTTAATTTATTCCTATACTTACGAGTATGTACCATTTAATTAAATAAATATTTTTTGATTCCGCTATGACGGGACTGTCAGTGTTACCGGCCCCGGGACTATGAGGGGCGGTCGCTCACGATTTGCCTATATGGTTCTCAGAACTTAGGCACAGGCTGAGTTTAGTCGGTAGGTCGCGTGGTCAGAAAAAATAAAGCAAGTGAGCTAAGAGGACAGTGGAAGAGGAAAGCACGATGCGCCGACCCCACATAAATGTACGAACAGGGAAGGAGAAAGATATAATAAGGAATAAATCGAGCATAGAATCCTCCAACAAATCCAGGTCATTCAAAGCAAGCTCTTGCATAGAATGGCCAACGCCCCCTGGTACGTCCGTAACGCTGATCTCCACAGGGACTTCGATCTCCCCACTATTCAACATTTTAGGGAGTGCTCTAAGCGGTTCTTTAGAGCCGCAGACGAGCACATCAATCCGTTGATTCGCGAGTCAGTTAACTACGCATCAACACCGCCTTCAGCGGATCCATTCCAAGAATCAGTCTATATTGGCAGAGGACACGTAGACCACGACATGTCCTAAGCGACCCCCCCAATCAATTAACGCAGGACCTTCTAGACCTGCAAGCGGTGGCGTCTGAGCCGTCGCCTCCTTTGTCTCCCCCTATTCGGCAGCCTTCTGCTTAGCCACGTGTAGGTTCCCGTCAATACTGGCCGGTCCCACTTTGGTGAACCTTGCCTACTTCTAGCGATTATGCCCTCTCCATGGGGCAGCGCTAACCGTGCCTCTACTAGTGCATATGCCCTCTCCATGGGGCAGCGCTAACCGTGCCTCTCCTGAGGTGCGGCTCTCATCAATAAAGCCAGTAGGGTCATTAGGACCAAAGGCTTAGGCTGAGTTTAGTCGGTAGGTCTGTGTATAATAGACCTTCAGAGTTTCTTGCCTGTTCTTCTCGAGAAGGCTCTCCCGATTTCCGAACAGGCGTCGAGTCAATATATTTTTTCTTTTTTTTTTTCCTTATTCGTACGTACGGACAAGGTTTTTGTTTTGTTTTCATTTAAGCTTTTTTTTTTGTTTTGTTTGTTGACGTCAATAAGTGCCTGTAATGGTCTATGTTGAATAAATATTATTTTAATTTTTGATTTGATTTGATTTGTGTGGTCGAGCCGCCTCGATTCACCAGGAGTCCGACATAATCAACGCATCCCTGCTTGCCTGTTGCGTTGGTATCCATGACGGATTCTCAGCCTCCTCTCCTGGGGAAAAAAAAAAACAAAAAGCTTAGAATAAAACACCAATTTTATTTGTTATTTTTAATTATAAATGCAGAACTATGAAAGAGAAAATGCTAGTAAAATAAATAAATAATACTACAAAAGCTACATACTAGTTAGTTAGTTTGGCTGGGCTCCACCGCACTTAGCCTCATGATTGGGCCATTAAGCTGCATACTAAACACACACACAAAATAAGTCGTGTATCAAATTGACCTTTTTTTTTGAGGCGGGGAAATGCGGCCTTATTCATGATGGCACCGCGCTGGCAAAGCGCGGCCGTGTGTGGGGCTCTCCGGTCAAGAGGACCGGCCTACCCACTAAAACCCCCCCGAGTTCTCTGGGCCCATACATACATGGCCATACATGGCGGGGTGCGCTCTCGAGATTCGACCGCCATTGCATCAAATTAACCTAAACGTACATGACTCAACAAGTTCTTTCAAAACCATACAAGGAAAAAGTTTACACACTTCACACAACCAACTTACGTTGAGATCACACTATAATTAGTGGTTTAACTTCATAATGAGAAAAATTAACATCCCCTTGGCTACTTAAAGTAATAATAAATTTATTACAAATATAATAAAAATCATACTATAAAATGAAACGATACATTTTTTAAAGTGCCTAAATAATTTAAATACCAAATGTACGTCCAATCAGCAAGTTTACACTTATAGTCCACTCATAATAGATATTTGACCTAGACAAAATACAGATAAAGTTGAAAATTGGATGAGCGTGAAATACGCCAAAGGTGTGTAACTCACAATTTGAAAAAAAAAAGGGTTTGAATATGTTTTATCATGTAAATCTTATTTAAATAAAACAACGATAAATGATCAAGATGACTGTTCTTTTATTTCTGCACAGAATATTCAAGAGTATAGATTCTACACCTCAGACGTCCACAGATACATTATGCCTGATGCAACATCTTTCCCTTTTTATAATAAGATAAGAAATCAACTTAAACAAAAATGTTACAATTTTTTTTATTATGTACAATCATAATCTTTTAAATACTGAGGTCTTTTTACATGTCTCTTAGATTGCCTAGGTTCTATGGACCAATTTTCTAAATTACTGTTACTATCATTTAAATTAAGATTTGTTTCTTTCCACTGAGAATCTAACACATGTGAATTTGAATTATCCGAATACTCTTCATCAATTTTTACATTGTAATTACTATTATGAGGTTCCATCTCAATTTCTTTACATGCCTTTACCAAATGAAAGCGATTCCTCCTAAATTTGCCTCTGTCAGTATTAACAATGTATGACCTAGGTTGTTTACATTTTTCCATCACTATTCCATACATCTTTAAGTCTATTATCCAAACTCTATCATTTATTTCTAATTCTTCCAATTTATGAACTCTATGCCTTTTATTATAATACTCGGCATCCTTTTCTTTCTTTTCCTTTAATTTATTTTTAATTAACTTATTGTCTATTAATTTGTTATTTAATTTACTACTAATGACAGGTAAGTTATCTCTAAGCTTACGACTAAACATTAACTCCGCTGGGCTATAACCAGACTGACAAGGAGTGTTCCTATAAACTAATAAAGCCATATATATATCTTCATTTTTACTCAACAGACTTTTTGCTATTTTAACCCCTGACTCAGCTTGACCATTACTCTGGGAAAAGTAAGGGCTACTTGTTATAGATTGGAATCCATATTCTTTTGCAAAAGTGTTAAACTTATTTTTAAACTGTGTGCCACAATCAGAACGAACAATTTCAGGTACACCATATCTTGAAAATACTTCTTTACATCTAATAATAATACTTTCTTCAGTTAAGTCTGTCAGTGTTAGTACTTCTAAATATTTTGAGAAATAGTCCATAATAACTACATACCATTTGTTAAGATATTTAAATAGATCAATACCCACTTTCTGCCATGGTCTGACTGGCAACTCATCAATTATAAAATCCTGCCTGTGGTTTTTATGCGTTTCGATACATTTTTCACAATTTTTTATAGTTTTCTCGATTTCTGCTGATAAACCTAACCACCATACAGATTGTTTAGCCCGTTCTCTACATTTAGTTATGCCCATGTGCCCAGTGTGTATTTTATCTAAAATTTGCTTTTGCAGTACTTGTGGTATTACTATTCTAGTATTGTAAAGTAGAATATCAGATTCAATTGAAAATTTATGTCTATATTGATAATATTTTATTAAATAATCACAAATTTTATTTTTATTTGGCCAGCCGTTAACTATATAATCTTTCAATGTAATAAATTCTATACATTTGTTTTGTTCTAACTTTATAGATTCTAAATCAAGCTGTGATATCGTTTCATTTACTAACATTATACAAGTGGTTTCAGTATCCTCTTCAGTATTTTTATAATTTAAGACCGTAAGTGGATTTCGTGACAAAGCATCTGCCAATAACAATTGTTTTCCTGGTATATAGTTAACTGTGTAATCAAATCGCATTAATCTTAACCTTAATCGTAAAAGTCGAGGGCTTAGATCATCTAAGGCCTTAGTTTGTAATATCTGTAGTAAAGGTTTGTGGTCAGTTTCTAACTCAATGTGTATGCCAACAACATAATCTCTAAATTTTTCCACAGCCCATACCAAAGCCAAACATTCCTTCTCTATCTGAGCATAGTTTTTCTCTGCTTCATTCAAAGTTCTACTAGCATAAGCCACTACCAGTTTGTTTCCTAATCTGTCTTCTTGCAACAATGCACTTCCTAATCCAAATGAACTGCTATCTGCAGAGACAATGATTTTTAAATTTGGATTAAAATGTGCTAATATTGGAGCTTGTATAAGTTTTTGTTTAACCTCTAAAAATGCTTGTTGTTGAGAATCACCCCATACAAACAGATTGCTTTCTTTTAATAGATGATATAAGGGTTGCAAAATGCTGGACCTATTTGGTATGAACCTACCTACATAGTTAATCATGCCTAAAAATTGCATTAATTCTTTTTTATTACTAGGTTTCTTGAATGCATTAATAGCTTCTACTCTACTATTGTCTAATTGAATACCTTTTTCGCTTACAACATATCCTAAATAATTTATCTCAGTCACTCCGAAAACACATTTATCTTTATTAATTGTTATACCTTCGTCACTTAATCTTTTGAGCACTTCTCTAAGAACCTTGTTGTGCTGAATAGGACAGTTCTCATATACTAATAAATCGTCGACATGTATAGCTACTTTAAGGTCTTTAAATAGATTTGAGAATTTCATACTGAAATATTCGGGTGCGCAGTTAAGTCCAAATGGTAATCTATTATAAACGTACCTTCCGAACGGTGTTATTATCGTTGTAAGCTTTTTTGAAGCCTCACTAAGCAAAATTTGATGAAACCCAGACGTTGCATCAATTTTGGAGAAATATTTAGCCCCTTGAAGTCTTCCTAATGTATTTTCTACTTTTGGCATAGGATAAACTGGCCTTAGTATGTTCTTATTTACCTCCGTGTAGTCACCACATATTCTAACTTTATTATTTTTATACACTACTACTATTGGTGATACAAAGTCTGTTGGTTCTTCAATAGGACTAATTATTCCTAAACTTTCTAATCTTTCTAGCTCCTCTTTTACTTTAGGCAACAAAGGTATTGATACACTTCTAGGCGATGCATGAACATATGACTTTGGCTCATCAATCAACTTTATATTATATTCGTCTTTAAAGACCCCTAATTTATTAAATATTCCAGGAAACTCCATTTCAATATCAAAACTTAGTAAATTTTTATCACATCTAACCTCAGACACTGTACAAATTTTTAATATTTTCATTGCTTCTATAGAAGGACGGCCTAATATAGCACTATTTAAACCCCTAATAACATAAATTTTACCTTGATATGAGCTGTCTTTATATTTAAGTTTCACTGTTGTGATTCCCACAACTGATAAACAAGTTCCATCAGGCCCCTTTATAATATTATCACACTTTTCTAATGTCAACCCCTGTGCATACTGCTCTGGAATGGCTGTTACATCGGCTCCTGTATCAATTAAGAAGTACATTGATTTTACAAAATTGTCCCTGCCATACATTGTTACCCTAATTTTGTAATTAAGATCATTTTGTAAGCTAACCTGCAAAATTTTTGAATCCTCCTGCTCAATTCTATTTACTGTACGACTTCGACACATTTTTGCAAAATGCCCCAATCTGCTACATTTATGACACGTCACTTTCACGGCTGGACACTGTTGCTTTGGATGTCTCTCCTTCCACAAAACCAACACATTTGTTTCTGTTTCACGCGATTTATTTCTAAAACATCGTCCCTTCCTGTCAACAGTTTAGCTTCTTCGTTTTGGATTTCTGCCTGTTTACTTATTATTATAGCCTCCTTCAAAGTTAAATCATTTTTTAATTGCATCCTTTCACTCGTTTTCTTATCCTTTAATCCTATTACTATTCTATCTCTTATTAACTCTTCTGTGAGATCACCATATTCACAAGTCTCTGACAACTTATAAAGATTTGTAATGAAATCATCTACGCGTTCATCTTCGTTTTGTTTTCTCGAGTTAAATTTAAATCTCTCAAACACGACGTTCTTTTTTGGATTAAAGTAATTGTTGAAGTTTTCCACTATCACTTCGTACTCGTCTGTCTTTTTAAACTGCAGTAATATCTCTTCCGCCTTTCCGCCCATACAATAGATAAGGCAATTGATACGATCGTCATTACTAGCTTCTGCTTGACCACTTAACTGTAAATATCTTTTAAATCTACTTATCCAAACTGCCCAATCAGTAGGCAAAAAGGAAAATCGCTCTGGAGGATTAATTAGCACATGGCCGTTTTGCCGGGAACTCTTCATCTCTTCCATTGCGTTTGTTCGTTTCTTCGGATTGTCGATTTTTTTTTTTATAATTACAACTTGCTGTTTTACTAAATTTACTTGTTTAAAACCGCTGCCACCATGTTTTAACATGTAAATCTTATTTAAATAAAACAACGATATATGATCAAGATGACTGTTCTTTTATTTCTGCACAGAATATTCAAGAGTATAGATTCTACACCTCAGACGTCCACAGATACATTATGCCTGATGCAACAGAATAATTTTTATACAGAATTGTATCATGTATGTACCTACAACTTTTGTCTAACCTATTCAATGCAATAACAGAAAAATAGGGAAAACCTTAATTGTGTTCGTTTGACCTTCGATACTTTTTATTCAAAGGTACGATCGAAAGGGATTCTTGACATTTCATCTACAATGCATTTGTTTCGGTTACTTTTCAAGTCAATGTCAAAAAACTAGAGGTTCGTTTGTGGGCAAATGTATACATTTTTATAACAAGATTCCACATAGTGTAGCTGAATTGCCTTTTCATAAGGTACATGTTAAAATACATGTTAAGTCAATGATTATTTAAATGATGCCAATGCTTGGTGTTGATTTGAAGACATTACATTCTAAATTGTAAATATTTGTTTTCCCGTATAAATTTTTACAATTTATACGGGAACACTTATGTACGTTGTATGGTAACGACATAATTTATTTATTTACTAGCGACCCGCCCCGGCTTCGCACGGGTGCAGTGAAAAAATGGTTATGGTGGGTTATCCCTAAGAGATAGACATATACCATCGCGGACTTTTTTGTGGATTTTTGTAAGTTGTACAATACTGTAGTACATTATTTTGGTCTATCTCGTAAGGTTCAGCCAGCGTTTGCAATATAAGCGCAAAAAAACGTGCTTATTTACGACATCACATTAGAAACCTTTAAATTTATCAGTGTTTCTCTACTATATTATGCATTTATTATACATACAAACCTTCCTTAAGAATCACTCTATCTATTAAAAAAACCGCATCAAAATCCGTTGCGTAGTTTTAAAGATCTAAGCATACATACGGACATACAGCGAAAGCGACTTTGTTTTATACTATGTATTGATTCCACATAGTGTAGCTGAATTGCCTTTTTATAAGTTCAAGGTACATGTTAAAAAGACGCTAATGAGTAAGAGCTATTACAAAGTCAATGATTATTTAAATGATGCCAATGCTTGGTGTTGATCTGAAGACATTACATTCTAAATTGTAAATATACGTTTACGTTGTATGGTAACGACATAATTTACTGTAAATGTTGTTATTACTTTTGATAAAGCTGATAAGTTTCTTGCGCCCATTCTTCTTATAAAAAATACGTCGCTAAAAAATACGTCCTGAACGGACGGAACGTAGTAGGGAAAAAAATTGGACAATTCAAAAGAGCAATCTATAAAGTCATATTTCAATAAAGCCAATTTTGATTGCGAATTTTGTCGAAGGATTTGGTTGGGCCTTTTATAATAATATATAAAATATCTATGTATTTATTTCAAGCAACACCACACATTTTTTTTGGCAATATGTCCATCAGCGCTTGCTTGCTGTTATTCGTGATCGATTCTGATCAGAAACACTAGATGCCGCTACACGTATCAAATTGAGATACAAAATTATTATTTTTTCTTGACGGGTATTACTGTTAGAATTGTATTCACCGCGCCGCACGCAATACGCTGCCCCCGCTCGATTGTACCAAAATATAAGTAAAACCGCTATTTACTCAAGCCAAATACATTGTGGTGGCTTCAAGAATAGTGTCCGCTCCTGAAGAAGAGAGATCGAAGAAGCACTGGTGAGTTGTTGCTGGCATTGCGCCTCATAACATTGGTGTCCGGTGTTTGCTTGATCTATCTTTCTCCTCCCGCAAATTGCACAGCACCGCCCCTCAAGTGGTGGGCTATTTACACGCTCCACCAGGATTATTAGTGAATAAGAGTCGATAAAATAAACCAACACATTAGCTTCAATCGCTGCTTTAATAAAGAAATATATTTATATATAAAATTATTTTCTACCACAACGTCACATGCAGATTACAGCTTAGTAAAAAATTTAAGAAACATCGTAGATACCTATCACACTGTTATTACTAATCATTACAAATGTAATTTCTTAATTATAATTAGTTTAAGATGAGATCGCAATATCCATAAATGGAGGAAATTTGTGCTATTGGGTCAGAGTCTATATACATGCATAGAGATTGCAATAAGAGTTTTCTTATTTGAGAAATCACGTATATATGATGAGGTAAGTAACATAAAAACGAAATTACATTATTAATTATAAATAACACATTAAAATTCTACAGGTACGTTGATAAAACAAACACCTAAATATCGTAGATTTTAAAATGACACTACCAGAGTTCACTACAAGCGAATCATAACTAGAGATCGGATAAATATTTACCTAAAGTTAGTTTAAGACAAAGTATGGAAACGGCTTTTTATTGTTTTTTTAAATTAAAATCCCGGGATTGCGGAATTGGATAGCCGGATGTTTATTTATTTGCCTAATTTAGTTTTTGACAAAGTATGGATGTCTTTATATTTTATTTCCATAAATAAAAATCCCGGAATTCCGGTACATACTGTAGAACATTTTGGTAAATACGTATGCTTTTGAAAATAAATACCACGTGCTAATTTAGTAATTTTCAAACAATATCACTACGTTAAATTTGCAGTCCCGTATTTTCCCGGGATTTTTATTTAACAAAATGTATTTTAAAAAGCCGCTTCCATAATTTGTGATCCAAAAATTAACTTTAGGTAAATATGCATCCGATTTCTAATCATAATAGATAATTAATTGATTTATAAAATGATACTACTAACGTACATTTTCTTGATATTTCATAGTAACGATGACAACGCCAGAATTACTTTTTCAACACACGTTCTCATAACGGGGCTGTTTCATGCGTGTTTTTAATCTCAAAAACTAGGATATTGCAATTTCATTACGCACTAGTGTGCAATATTTATAACCCGATAAAATTCGGTTGTTCCCTGTTACAAGACGTTTTTATATACGTACAATGCATTCTTAATTTAGTCTGGTAGCACTTTCTTTTTCTCGAACAAATGTATTCTAATGTTTAATATGTATTTATCAATGAAGAAAAGCGCAATAATGTTCTTGAACGGCAACAAGCAACTTTCATTTTTCCCGCGCAATCGCGCATGCGCGCACCGTTCAGCGTTATGGCGGCTGGCATACAGGCACGAGGAAAATTATCATTCAGCCAACATTTTATACATTCAAGGAAACAGCATATGATAATATAATGTATTTAAATAAAATCATAGTGAATCTTTGATTACTATTGCACCTCAATGCAAGTTTGTTGAATGTAAATTTATATCTCAAACCGTAAAAATGCCCGCAAAATCTGTACAGTATCACTTCGCAAATTGTACATTTACTAATTGTTTTAATAAATAAAAATTTGCATTTTATTAGCTTTTTTCCTCAACTTGTGTTGAAAAACGTCGTATGAAACTCGTGAGCATTGTTAATTGCATCCTCGGCTAAATTGTCACCACCGACCAATACCGCCTCGTATGCAATGAACAACTTTGCACACTAGTATCATAATGTACTATTATGCGGAATAGAAAACATATTGGCACTAAGAAGGCGTTTTCTGGTGATATTTTAAAGTTTATTAGCCAGCGGGGTATCAGTTCAGCGGGTCGCTCCTCGCGGTAATCAGGCGGAGTCGTCGTCGTCGATGATTATAACGGGCTCGCCGAGCGCCGGCACTGGCGCCGCCGCGGCCGCGGACTGCGGTTTCAGCGGCTTCAGCGGCTTCAGCGGCTGCACTTTGCGCTGTCGGTGTCAAATACTTATTTATGCAACTGTTGTATCATTTTTTACAGTTCATCCATATCACCTGGAACCGATCTTGTCTAAACTACGCTTTTTAATTCGAGTCAGTAAAATGACAAGTGCAACTGTCACTGATACAAAAAAGGGTGACCCACTACAACCCACTATAATGGTGATGTTCGGCAATCAATAGATTTAGACATTTAGTCATGCTTTATTTTATTAGGTATCAAAGCGTTTTTTTATTGTAAATATGTAATACATACCATATTAAATAATATGATTTGTGACACATGATGCTGAAAATGTCATTTTACTGACTCGAATTAAAAATCGAACTTTAGTACAGTTCGGTTTCAGCGTTCATTCCTTCCGCGTCCATGCAAACTCTGGAATGAGCTCCCAGCCGCGATGTTTCCTGAGCGCTACGATATGTCTAACTTCAAACGAGGCTTAAAAAGAGTATTTCTCTCCAGGTAGGCAGCGGCCAGCTGTGCCCCTGGCACTGCAGATGTCCATGAGCGATGGTTACCACTTACCATCAGGTGGGCCAAAAAAAGGGATTAATACCTAATTGTAACAGTTGCATACAAGACTTTATCTACAATTATGATGTGAATCCTCTATAAAAGAGCCTATAACATTATTGCCAACATTTTATTTTTGTAAAATATTATTATTTATTTATTATTTTTATTACATTATATTGATCGATTAGTTATTTTTTGTAATTATTTAAGTAATTGTTTGTTTGCGATTTCCAATATTCGAGTGAAAAAAAAGCGGGAAATAACACGATGAGACGAGAATCCGAAATTACGAATTAGTCTACAATTTATTGTTTTTTTTTCAAAATTTTGCGATCTGGTGGTAATAATGTCATTGCATGAGAATTTTCTTTTTTGAAATTCATAATATCACGCGTTTGGATGATACAATGATCATAATATCATTGAGTGTTTTAATGTTGGCAATAAGCTAATTGTTATAGGTTCTTTTATAGAGGATTAATAGCATGATAGTAGATAAATAACATTTTTAACACCTTTGCTCGTAAAGCTGATGCGATTCCACCGGTTTTAAATATATAAAGCGGGTCATAAAAAACGCGTGTGTCACCATAGTTAAGTTATAGTCCATACAAATTCCATAACAGTATTATTTGCCATTTCGCACGCTGTTGCTATTCAAATTTTGACCTAATCGCCGCGCGGCGCCTGTCAGTAGCGCATTCACAGATTGAGTTTATTTAAATGTTTTTTTTTTCCTGTTTCCTCGCAAATGTGTTAAAAAAACGTCGTACGATACACGTGCGTATTGTTGGTTATAACATGCTCGGCTCAATTACGGCTGAAATTCCGCCCCACATGTTATAACCATCATAACGCACTAATATCGTAATGCACTATTTTTTAATTGGCAAAGCACAACAATATAGCTTACGCGACCAATGCAATGTCATACAGCAAATTTACCCGAAAGTTTGGAAGTCATTATCGTTCGAATATTGTGTAATTGCAACCTGACCCGGCTGCTGAGCGAGAGCCCCTTTAGCCATTTATCGAGGCTCTTCACGATTAGGTGATTCGAGCAACGACTATCGGAACTCTTTCGCATCTGCTGAGAAGCAATCCTTGCATTTTAAAATGAATGAAAAACAACTCACCACGATACGTATGTGCCTCCGCGGAACCAGCGGCTGCCGCGCGCTCTGTACTCTGTACGTAACCAGAGGCGACATACGATTTGGTGGCGCGCTGTCGCCTGCTTGCGACACTTGTGGCGTCTCCTGATTTTGTGGCGCTATCGACACTGTGCGTGGAATCTGTGGCGTCAGTAAACTCTCTCCTTGCCCCTCTACGGGAGAGGGTACAACGGAGAAGCCACGTTGGTTGGGGTTGATCACCACCTGACAAAATACCAACAAGTTCCTCATTTGCAGTCAAATGCGATTACGAGGGTACATGTGTTCTATTTATGCGACATGGTGTACAAGCAGATTGCCCGTTCGATGGTAAGAGGGAGTCCATAAATAATCGTATTACGCGTAATGGACCAAAATAGTATATATTTTATGTTTCAATCAGAAAAAAATTGCCTGATATTTGCCGAGACCCCTCTCTATCCAACGTAAGATTAGTTGAGGTTTGACTCGACCCACTCCCCCCCTTAAACATTTCACGTAATTTATGCCCCCCCCCCCTAAGTGGTTTCAGTTGGCTATAGTACATGTGAGATTCGTAGCAAATCAGCAACCCTAATAACAGTCAAAGTATCATGTAAAGTGGCCAGTAGTGTCACTGCCTCCCTCACCCTTTACAGGCCAATACAGTCCGTTTTACCGTGGGGGAGCCATGCTTCGGCACAAATCGGGAGGGCTCGACCGGAGGATACACGGCCTCACAGAAAACTGGCGTAAAATAGCGCTTGCGCTGTGTTTCGCCGAGTGAGTGAGGGTACTGGAGACCCAACCCCCCCTTCTTCCCTTATTATTCCCATTTAAAAAGCCAGCAAGGCATCTGTGACTCCTCTGGCGTTGCGGGTGTCCATGGGCAACGGTTATCGCTTACCATCAGGTGATCCGTTTGTTCGTTTGCTGCCCTATCCCATTAAAAAAGTCTCCTTAAAATGGTCGACGCGGCTGAAGATGCTTACTTTTATGTACACTGGCGAGTCGGAAGGCGGCACTTTGAGCAAAAGCGCGGATTGTGGTGTTAGCGAGGTGACCGGGCGCGAGTCCTGGCCGGCGGGGCTGGGGGTGGGGGTGGCGGTGGGGGCGGTGGGGGTGGCGCTGGGGGCGGCGGGGACGCGCACCACCCTCGGCGGCACAGCCAACGTGGGCAATTTCGAGGCTGCTTTGGCGGGTTCGACGCCGCTGTGACCCGTCTTTTTTTTCTGCAAGACATCGCTCGACGACTCCGAATTCGCGTGTGAGATCGGCCGTTTCTTCGGCTGCTTTCTATGATCTTGTTCAGCTTTGGTGGTCATCTGGATTTCGGATCCCTCGGAACCAGACTGATTCGATTTCGTGTCTCTGTTGCTGGTCAAATATATTTTGTTTCCAGTGTCGATCTGCGCTGAGCCAGCTGTAAATAACACATCTTTGGATAATTACTAAACTTTAAGCTATATCTATATTTATTGACCTTTGCGTCAGTGTTACCAGGAGTGGAAATAATACATTACGTAACGCATCGTAACGTTTAACGGGACCCCCCCCCCCCCCCAAATTGCGTTACGTAATACTTGAACGCCCCCTACAGTACCGGAATTCCGGAATTTTTATTTATGCAAATAAAATAAAAAGACAGTTCCATACTTTGTCAAAAACTAAATTAGGTAAATAAATAAACATCCGGATATCCGATTCCGCAATCCCGGGATTTTTATATAACAAATCAATAAAAAGCCGTTTCCATACTTTGTCTTAAACTAACTTTAGGTAAATATGTATCCGATCTCTATTTATAATTTTTATGACACATAATTTAACTCTGTATTAAATACATAATAATTATTTCTTGTACCGGGCACAAGTCCTATATGTTTATTGATATATTTTATTTATGAAATAATGATATATGAAATTTATAATTCTGTAGTAAATCACTGTTATTAGGATCTACATTTATCTACGCCAGTAATGACGACATAATAGGGAATTAATCTCTTTTTTTATAAGAATCTTAATTTGATCCTTGCGTCTCAGTAAACCATATACTAAAAATATAAAAATTTTATACACTCGTTAAGTACTATAAAAATTGCATTAAAATTTAATATTTTCAAATTTCGCGCGTAATTAGACGAAGGCGCCGCACGAGTTGTTACTTTGTAGCGATGACGTCAATACGGCATGTAAATAATAAACAAAGCTCTATGTTTGATGCTATGTATTCATAATATTCATAATTTAAAAATGAGTTATTATCTTTTATATATAAACAACTAATAAAGGAATAATAATAAAAGAGTAATACTGACATCGATGTTTTAATACTCCGTAACTCGGCAGAACAAAAGTCGGGATTTGCAGCAAAAAATTTTTCGACCATTGCATTTATTTTTGGTAAATTCGTACTATCTCCTTTTACAAAACTGCTTTCCATAGTGTGATTCACGTGCGATTTCAATTTAACTTACGTATTTATAACATTCTCTTACATTAAAAAAGCAACCTACAAACTTCTTTTTTTATTGTTTTGCGGCTTTATACGTACTATGATTCATAATGACATTGACACGCATAAGTTTACAGTACCTTATGACGTCACGACATGGCGGCCTATGTTTCGTTCTTGGTTTACGTATAGATTAAAAAAGTGAATACTTTGAAACTAATTTTTTAATTGTTATTTTATGTACTTAAACATGATGGTTCCGACTATTTAATGCATAAGCTATCATAGTTATATGCTCTTAGATCTTTTCTAATATAGAGGGAAGTACCCTATTGTTCTAAAGGACTATATTTCTTTTGATATGTAAATACATTTAATTGAAAAGAGGAGATTGACAAAATAGACCTTCAGATTTCCTTCTCGAGAGCTCCCGTAAACGTACAAGAAAATATATTTTGAAGCGATTAGAGCGCGACGACGAGCGACAATAAGCGCGGAACCGCTTACGAGCTTTATCTGTGAAGAGTTATGTTTATTAATTTACCTGAATTCCTTTGCAGCCTTTGTTTCATCATCATTTCACGTATTTGCTTATTAAAGCTATTCAACGGCCAACGCACAATTTTAATTGGCTTCTTATTCATCCCGATTGAATGTTTATTAGTTTCTACTATTTGATAGTTGTTCTGTGTTTTTGTCCCTTCATCTGGCGTGGTTTCCATCGCTTGGTGTTTTCGTTTGAGTTCCTCGGCAATTTGTGAAGTGCCCTCCGCGGAAAATTTGACAAAACGTTTGGGATCGGATGTTTTGCGAGTGTTCGCTTCAACTGCTTCACCTTTCGTTCTGGTTGGAGCTGCAATCGCATTTATTAGTTCAATCGAGCGTGTATCCACCCCCATCTGAAAAGACAGCTCTATCGTATCTTGCGTACGTTTGATTTCTTCGGTATTCTGCAAAGGATGCTGGTTGGAATTTTCTTTTGAGACGCACAATAAACTGATCAAATCATTGATTGCGTCTGTCTTGTCCTTAGCCGCTGTGGTCTTTTTCACTTGCTGCGCTAGTTTTTTCACTACTTTGTCGGCAACTCGCAAAGAGTGTTCGTCAAAGTCATCATCTGAATCGTCCGAAATACTGATAACTTCAGGCCGTTCTCCGACTGAAACAATAATGTCAATGGCACCTGTAAATAACGTCGCAACTGAAGAATCAACATTTTATATGCAGACTTATAAAATACTGTAAAAGACTTATAAAATACAGTATAAAATACTGTAGACTTATAAAATACATGTCCTATGGACTGCTGCTATGGGGATCTGCGGCTAACATTGAGAGTATTTTCCTATTACAAAAAAGAGCGATTCGCGCTATTTACTGTTTACGAGCTAGAGAATCCCTAAAGGAATTGTTCAAAGAAATTAATATTTTAACTTTAGCTAGTCAATATATATATGATAATTTAGTTTTTGTATATAGAAACTATAATAAATTCAATAAAAACAGTGATCTACATAATGTGAATACTAGAAACAAAAATAAACTTGCCGTTCCAATGTTCAGACTCCATAAAACTAGCTGTTCGTTCTTGGGGAAATGTATATCTATGTATAACACAAGCTTCCGCAAGTGTCATTGATTTGCCTTTATATAAATTTAAAATCCATATCAAAAAGACACTCATGAGTAAAGGTTATTATAAAGTAAGTGACTATCTAAATGATCACACTATTTGGGAATAGGAACACTATTCATAGAGCCATGTTTGGTAACAACATTATTTATAATATTGTATTATTTTTATATGTGTATGTAAACATACATACGACTGTAATCGTATTAGGTATGAGTGTATCTTATACTATATTGTATTTTTATATAATATTATTATAATTAATATCATTGTAAAGAGGAGATAAAAATAGACCTTCAAAGTTTCTTGCCTGTTCTTCTCGAGAAGGCTCTCCCAATTTCCGAACAGGTGTAGAGTCAATTTTTTTATTTTTTTCTTTTTTCCTTATTCGTACGTAAGGACAAGGTTTTTGTTTTTTTTTTAAGCTTTGTTTTTTTTTGTTTTGTCTGTTGACGTCAATAAGTGCCTGTAAAGGTTTATGTTGAATAAAGATTATTTTGATTTTGACTAGCTTTCTGCCCGCGGCTTCGCCCGCGTGGTTTTCGGGATTAGGTCTATAAAGGGTCATAGCTTTTGCCCACGACTACATATACGCGGAAATCGATTTATATTCCTGTGGGACTATCCGTTTTTCTGAGATAAAAAATACCGCAAAACCTTACTCAAGTATCACTTTATCTATTGATGAAAGCCGCATGAAAATGTGTGCAGAAGTTTTTGAGCGAAGCCTTTATTGCGCATCCCGTGGGTTCTGACAATTTTTCCAGAAAAGTACCCTATTATTCAATCCGGACTTTTATCTTTACTTTTGCAAAATTTCAAAGCAATCGGTTCAGTAGTTACGGCGTGAAAGCGGAACAAACAAACTCACTTTTCGATTTATAATATTAGTAAGAATTATACTCCCTTATTAGAAAATATTATTGTTCACGACATCCTGTACCACCATTAGATTGGGTACACATCAACGCAAGTTATCGCGACCTATGTGACCACACCTTAAATCGTTTCACAGACTACATTGATATGGCTGTAATAGGCTTGTTTCCACTAAGAATGAATGTGAACTCCAGTCAATGTTCAAGGCGTCATATTCAAATACCTCCAAATGTATATTTTTTAGTGACCTTACCTGCCTATACTCGGGCTTCCTTTTAGGAGGTCGGATTCGGTATGCTAAATAAATAAGATCATGATATGAAAAAGGAGATGTAAGTTGACCAAATGACAAAACATTAGAAGCAGAGGAAACTATCATTAAATCTAGTAGAGACGGTGAATAATGAGGGGCAAAGTGAGTTGCAGAAAGTGGTAAAATATTAAGGTCGAACGAAGATATTAATGATTGCAACCTGTTGGACCGATCATCATTCTTTAATAGGCAGGTATTAAAGTCTCCCATCAAAATTATGTGTTCGTAAGAAAGACTGAGGTCATTAAGAAGAGACTCGAAACTATCAAAATAGTTAATATGCAGATTTGGACTATAAAGCACACCCAATAATATTTTCATGTGCTGTACCGTGATTTCTAAAAAGAGGTATTCGATTGTTCCCGAGTATAAAGATTGAGATGAAGTTACTACCCTGAATGTAATGCCAGCTCTCACATACATAGCAACACCCCCGCCTCCCTTGCCAGTTCTATCGTTTCTCACAAGGACATAACCTGGTATAGAGTACTGGGTGGATTGTAACGATGGTTTCAGGAATGTTTCAGAAATCATTAGAATATCAAGACTAATGTTGTTAAAGGATACTAGAAGTTCAAAGTAGTGACTAGGAACACTCTGAGCATTGATATGGGCAATATTTAAGTCACGTGGATGGAAAATGGAAGACAACTGCTCATTAAGGGAGGGGGAATTTGTATCATCACTATTCGCACTGATAAAACTATGAGCGGAAGAAGAGCACGAGAAAAAACTGTCATCAATACCAATATCATTATCCATAACGAATAAAGTATATGTATACTTACATAGATATATAAAGCGTTCAATAAAAATATATATAAATAATCAATATTAACCCACCAATTAATATGTATAACCAAAATTATAATACAAAGAAGAAGAATAAAACTAAAATAAAAAAAAAGAAATAAAATCTAATAAGCTTTTTAAAAAGGCACTATAACCAACCCTATATCGCAAGACTCTTGGTATTAAAGTTGTTGACAAAATCAAATTGAATAATAGATTAAACATCTTTATCATCATCATTACATATTGAGCATAAAATAGAGTTAAATGCTACTTAAAACTAAAACTGAATGAGCTAAACTCCTTTGCTTTCCGAACTGTCAAAAAGCAAGAGAAAGAAAAAATTAAATAAATACATTTAGATTGACAGATGTTGATTTGGAAAATATAAAAATAGTAAGAAATACCGACAATCAAATATAATATTAACTCAGTGCCCAAACTAACGGTAAAATACAACACGGCAAAATCTTATAGCACAGATGAAAACGAATGGGAACATTAAAACAATGAATATCAGCTTTACTTTCGAACTTTCGATCTCGTTCTTTTAGCTGCTTTAGGATTATTAGACGGTTCCGGAGCAATATTACGTTGTGAAGATCGGGGAGCCTGTACGACACTCTTATCAGTAGAACTATTACCAGTTGATGGAAATTTCGTGATAAGTTCCTGCAGTTCCTCTCTGGTTTCTATTTTGTGGCGTGAGCTATCTGAAGTAATAACTAGTATCTTGCCCTGCACCGTCCAACAACTTTTTTAAACCAAAGTGCCTACGTGCATCCAAGAAGACTCCATGTCTAGTTTGCGTCAAAAATTCAGACAAGGTGACACCCGACCCTTTCAGTGCTGTTTTGGCTTCCCATACAGTTTGTCTATGATGTGTACTCATAAATCTAACAAGAATCGGACGAGTTTTTTGCTGAGAAGATCCCAATCTGTGACAGATCTGAATATTGTCCTTGCTAACATCAGACAATTTTAATTTGTTGGATAATACCTGATGAACTGTATCGAATAGATTTTCATTTAAAACTTCTGGAATACCATGAAGCAACAGCACTTTGCGGCGCATTGCAGTTTCGTGGCGATCATAACCAACCGACAGCAATTTCATTTGAGATTTGAACTTATCCAGTACCTGCCATATGAATGTCTTAAATTCTGAAAACTCACGTGCCAATGAAGAAAGGTCCACAGGACTTGACTGAGCTTGTGTAGAAACACTAGCAGTTGCTTTTTGTAGTCTTTCATCATATTCTGCCATTCGGGATGAAAAAAGTCTCTCCAAGTCTTCCAAGTTGGTATTCATTTTTGATTCCATCATTTTTGATTGAGTATTAGTTGAACTTGTGAAAGGAAAATATAATATATGCGAAATAGGGAAGTTATAACATGAAAACTATAACATATATATGTTTTAGTAAAAGATTAAAAATTAATTAACAGGAGCAGAAATTTTATGTTTATAACCAATAACTACCCACATGTGAACGATGTGATTATAATGATCTCGATGACTGACATAAACAAACTCGATTGTTTCGCGAGGAGTGACGTCATTCAAGACGCCATGACAGTCTTGGCCTTTTTCGAAGTCAATTATAAGTTCATTTCTAAAAAAGCAAAATACTTATGAAAAAGGCCTATTTTTCTAAAAATAATATATATTAGGTGTAAAATAGATACTAAACTATAGTTTTAAACGAATTTCCAAATTTTGTCAACTAGCCTATTGTAAACAAGACATTAACGAAGCTCTATCGCAAGAAAGTAACAGGAACATTCGCGATAATGGACAGTGGGCGCCTTAGATGAATCTACGCAGGCCTTTGCAATGTTCGTAGCGGTGAAACAGAGATAGCTCAACTTTTTGGTCATATAGTGAAGAGCTGTGGTTAAAATAAGAAAAATTTACATTACAGAAGATAGATAGATGTAACAAAATACACATAAATATCTACTAAAACAATGGTAATCATTGAGAAAAAACAAACATACAATCAAACACCATAAATATATGTATGCTGCAGAAAGCAAAAGGTGAAGGGTCAGCTAAATATTTTATTAAATACATTTTCACTGTGCTTTTAGATTTGCATTTTGCTACAAGATTATAGAGGTTATCGCCACCTACGGCGCCTAGTACAAAAGAAGTCGAACTTTATTTTCAAGAACATATGTATTGAATTACAGACGAAAGAGTTTAATTGTCTCTTTAAAAAAAATACGTTTTAAAATACATAATCGTCGTAGGATTATTGTAAACTTAAGTAGCGAAGTAGCTTGCGGAGGCTCCCTTTTTTTTGTTTCCCTGAGGAAAATGCATTAAATCAGAAGGCCTTATCGATGGCCTTTCTCTGGCATATAGAGAGTCCCCAGAAACGATAACGACTTCCGGGAACATCCAGCCTCCGCTGGGGCTTCCCGGGGAAGGGGAGCCCTTCTCAGGGATGGAAAATACCTCCCCCGATCTCCTCCACCGACGACACCCCCCGGTCATTGGAGGGACGTGGTCCCTCCTGGATCCCCGTATTCGTGGGCGCGACTTTGTACCGTCACCGGGACTATCGCAGATCCTAGCTGCACCATCTAGAACCGAACCGGTTTTCACCAGATACGCCAGAACACATCGAACATTCGCCAACAATACCACGCTCCTAGCTATTCCAAGATTATTGTCCGGCGTGACTTGTTTTTTTTTTTTATATTCTTTATTTTTAACCTTGGATACGGAGTCTTTCAGTCGTATACTTTTGACGTGAAACGTCTTTAAAATCGCGCCGAAACATACGGGTACCAGGTTTAAAAAGTGGACCGTAATGAAAAGGTCTATATCATCGTACCTTAATAATTAAAAAACTATTAGTCTTAGAAACAAAAATGTGGTGTGAATATTTCACTTATATAGTCAGCTCGCTGTTGTGACATTGAGTTTTTTATTGAAATACTTAAAACACCGTTTATCATATTTTTATTTCAATCTTTTACTTTAAAAGCGATTCCTTAACATAGACGTTTCACGTTAAAACCAACGGCCGTGTGCCCCGGCACAGCCCCGCTCGATTTTTATTTTTTAACATTATTGATATTAACAAAACGTAAGTTAACTTATAATAATATGATAATTATCCTAGAATAATTTTAGATTTTTCCAACAGTGTTTACTACATACTTAAATAGAGGCAGAAAATAATTTCGGTTGGAAAGAAAATCTTGTCGGCGGCGGGGGAAACTTTAGTTATTATTGGAACTGTCACAATCAATGTCATTAATGTCCGAGGCTAAAACTAAACGTTGCAAGTTAAATGTTGCACAACTTTCCAACAAGTGTTGTAGGTCGGCATTCTCTTGATGTGACTTGTATGTGTCACAGCATTGTATTAGATTATTTAGCTGTCACAGCATTTCTTGGATTATATAGCCGTATGATTATTTTCTGGTTTCATCTAAAACGCCAGGCAAATGTTTTCTGGGTGAAATCATAGATGGCGTAACTAGGGGAAGTGACGTTTTGTTGACATTGACATTTTCTGTAGTGGGGAATTGGACAGATTTTTGCTTTTTAGTACAAAATAAGTGAGTTAATCAAGTGTCACTGCACATATATGTAGGTAGTTTATAAAAAATTGGTTGTCTGTAGAACTCCGTCTACTGCCGATATTTGAACGTGACAACGTCTATTACATGGTAATTTTTTCTGGGTGCAATGAAATTATTTATAATAAAGTAATGTATAACATTTATATTTTTATTTAATAGTTTGTTTAAATTTTCTGCTTCTGAAGTTATACATAAATTAATTATTATGAGTAATGTGCGTGGCTCCGTGTGGCGTCAGATTCGGCCGTTACGGTGTTTTCGAGAATTACCGTAGCCGTACCAATTTAATAAACGTTGTCACGTCAAAAATAATATCAAATAAACAAAATTAATTTGAATAATCCAAATGTTAATTCAAAATCTTAAGGACAAAATGAATTAATAATTAATAGCAATATGTCAAATGACTTATTTAACAATTTTATCTATGAACACTAACAATATTTAATACACAAAATTAATTCGAATATTCCGAATATTAATTCAAAATGTTAACTTACAGGAAAAATTATTTAAAATAAAGTAATGTATAACATTTATATTTTTATTACGTTGCCGTGTGGCGTCAGATCGGCCGTTACGCCGTTCGTGGACTCCGTGTGGCATCAGATTCGGCCGTTACGGTGTTTTCGAGAATGACTCCACGCCGTACCAATTTAATAGACGTTGTCACGTCAAAAATAAATCACAAATATATTAAATCGACTTTATTTCTTAACCAATAATAAGACAAATACACAACAAGAAAACAATTAAAATTTAGTAGTGTAGGTGACTAGTAATAATTTTACGACGTAACGAGTAGCTCAGTCTTTGTAGATTTTCCTTTCACAGATAGATCAATGTATAAGTAACAATATTAAATATCAAGTAACTATAATATCTTATAGATACATTAACCTTACGTAATTAACTGAAATGAGATCAAAATCATTATTAAAATACTTGAGAATGCTAACAAACAAGTTTTATAGGTATTTATGATTATGACAGATACCATCGCGATTACTAACTGCTAGCACCGGATCCAGTATATTGGTACCGGATCCGGTAACCATTAAGTGATGCCGGATCCACCGGATCCGTTTTTCCGGATTGCAATCCCTATTCGTAACTCAACGGCTGTGCTTATTATTTTTTGCGACTGAAGCCTAAACAATGGAAAGGTTCGGAAAAGATATCGATGACGCGACATATACAACGAGTCCCAAAATTCAACGATAAGCGGCCACCAGAGACTGGACCTACTCATGGCTACTCGAGAAAAAATAGAAGAAAAAAATCACATTTTTTTTTAAATTACAAAAAAAAAATATTTGCAAATCTACACCCTTAACAGTATTTTTAACTACATTTTTTCAAATATTTCACATATTTTTTTTTTTTTGAATTGACAACCTAAGTAGCATTACTATCCACCAAAACCCCCTTAAAAAAACCTGAATACAGTTAGTTTTTACACAAAAATTTATCAATATTTTTCTTCTAATAAAATCTTCAAAGATTTTTACTTTCAGTTCACTTTCACGAATCGTGGTGTATAAAAATTGTATCGATACTACTATGGCAAGTATCTGTTAATTACTTATTAATAAATCTTCCTAATAATTGAGTGAGGACGTTATTCGCAACAGGTAGGTAACTGTGAGGCACTCACTGGCTACCGCCTCCGCCTCCGCCTCCGCCCCCGCCCCCGCCCCCGCCTCCGCCTCCGCCTCCGCCTCGTGGATTTGTAGGGGCTCGTCCCTGTCGGAGTCGTCGGCGAAGTCCACGACTGCTGTGTCGGATCTGATTTCCACCAAGTCTAAGTCATCTGTGCGAAGAGCAATTTTTAGATGTAAGCTTAGATTTCTTTGTCACTGCTAATTTTTTTTTTATTCCATACGGTGGCAGACGAGCAAATGGCCCACCTGATGGTAAGTGGTAACCATCGCTCATGGACATCTGCAGTGCCAGGGGCACAGCTGAGCCGCTGCCTACCTGGAGAGAAATACTCTTTTTAAGCCTCGTTTGAAGTTAGACATATCGTAGCGCTCAGGAAACATCGCAGCTGGGAGCTCATTCCAGAGTTTGCATGTACGCGGAAGGAATGAACGCTGAAACCGAACTGTACTAGACAAGATCGGTTCCAGGTGACATGGATGAACTCTACTGCGGTGGCGGGTGGTGCGATGATAAAAAGGTGACGAAGGCACCATTGCAAATAATTCCTCAGAGCACTTAAAGAGCCTATAAAGAACACACAGAGAGCCAAAGTCTCTCCGCTGCTCCAAGGTCTCTGTTGAGGCCGTAATAATTGGTGCCTAATTGGTATCCAACTAAAACTGATTTTTCAGCCGAAACCGAAACAGAACTTTCGATCGAGCTCTCTGTTTCGGCCAAAACCGAAACTTATTAAACCATTTAAAATTACAATTATATACTGGAAAAAAAAAAACTTACAGGGTCATTAACCCATAAATAAAAAACCGGTTAAGTGCGACTCGGACTCGCGCCGGACGCGTAGGGTTCCATACTTTCAGGTTCTTTATTATATTTGAGTTAATTGAATGAACGGTAAAATGCGGTTTACGATTTATGACGTATTAAAATAAAACATAAAACCTAATTATTAGATCTCGTTCAAACCAACTTTCGGTGGAAGTTTGCGTGGTAACGTACGTCATATATTACTTTTACATTAATCCACTTTTCACACACATTTTTCCACTTTGGAAGCGTCTCTCGCGCAATTTATTTAGTTTAGAAAAAAATTATATATTTGAAATCTCCATATCATTTTTGAAGACCTATCCATAGATACCCCACACATATGGGTTTGATGAAAAAAACAATTTGAATTTCAGTTCTAAGCAAGGGTTCCGTTTTCTGTCATTGAGCTACGGAACCCTAGAAAGTAGTATTAAAAAGTAAAACATAGTCACTATCTATGTAATGTCTATTATATATGTAATAGAAATTCACGAATACTCGAGTTTCCGCGCAATTAAAAGTATACCGAAATTAAGGGCGAAAATGAAACCGAAATTTAAGTCGGCTACTACGACTTACACGTATTTAACACTGAACGAACGGCAAAAATAAATTCGATTCTGTATGATTTGTGTCATTACCTGATTCCGTTGCACCAGTTAACTTCCCCATGTTAGTACATAGCCTCGAATAAGATTCCAATGTTAGAACAAGGGGTGAAGTACCTAAAAAGTTTTAGAATAAGCTTTAGCATGTTTCGCTGTTGCTCTGTATTTCCTCGTCCAGTTTCAAATTAGAATTGTTATAAAAGCTCGCGAGATTTAAGTACACACCTATTAAAATATTAGAACTAACAAAGTAAATACAAGTACTTAAATCTCACGACAAGCTGTAATAACATACAAATTGTGTCACATGTGTAAAATTTGAAAAGACATTATATGTTAGCAGTAAATGTTTATGTTTTTCTTTTTAGCGCATTTAAATAAAATGTTTATAAATATGTTTTTTACCTTACTTTTATTATATAATTTTTAGTTTTTATAGTTATTGTTGGCAAACTCTTTTATTTAATACCCATACTGTAGGAGTGCGTTAAAAATAATTGGTCCGCCGCCATGTTGGATTTAGAATGACGTCACACAGTTAATCATGTGTTAAAACATTTTAACACTTCTATTTCACATGCTTGAGGTTATACCATGATGACAGATCGCGGATTTGACTAGTCTCTTTTCTGTTTGTGACGTTATCCAATAGATGGCAGCACAGTGAGCCACGTGGCGGAACACAGTTGCACATCTGATTTTAAGAGGTGTAATGATTAGATATGACTTGGTCGGCGACAGTATTCAGTCAGTCGGGAAGAGTGCAAGTCATACAAGTCACGCTAGTATTCCATTGCTTTAAATAAATAAATCGTTATTTCTAGGTGTTTGATATTGTTGACAACACATGCATTGTCATCCAAACTAAACGTGTATACAAAATTTCAGCGCAATCGGTTGAGGGCAAGCGTCCTAAAATTGAGTTGTAAGATTTGACCCAAACATGCATTGTAAGTTAAATAGAAGCTTGAAAAATGAAGCGGTGACTAAAGCAGAAAGTCGTCAAAGTATAGTGGACTGATGGCACTATGACTGCGGGATTGTGTGAAACATTCGAGTTACATGTTACGGGGCCTATGAGAGTCCATAATTAGTAATTATTATCCATAACATGAGCCATGAAGTCGTTAGTTCTATGTTTAATATCAGATATTAGAACAATCTCACCTGAGTGAACGCTAGTCGCCTCGTCAGCATTGCCTTGTTCAGTTCGCTCGGAATCGTTTTGTGCTTTTGTCTTTATTTTACTGTCTTCTACCTTTTGAACCAACGATGACGTTGAGCTGGATCCTAGAATGAAACACAAACATTACAATATATGCAGGACACGGAATGCATCAGTTTTGGGAGCATTCCATTGAAATCTCGTGATTTTTTTTATACCACGATGGTGGCAAATAGGCCTACGGCACGCCTAATGGTGAGCGGTTACCGTAGCCTATGGACACTTGCAACACCAGGGGTCTCACTTGCGCGTTGCCGACCCTTCAAAAACCTATTTACTCCCTTTTTGAAGAACCCCATACTGTAGCCCTGCGGGAAAACCTCGGCAGGGAGCTCATTCCACAAACGACGTGTACGCGGGAGGAAATTCCTTTGGAACCGCACTGTGCTCCTCCACTGTTAGGCTCCAGTGTGTGGGCATGAACTCCCTGTCGATGGCGAGCGGTGCGATGATAGAAAGTGGCCGTGGGCATCACGTCAAACAATTCTTCAGAACACAACCCATTATACAGGCGGTAGAACACACATAATGTTGATTATATAAAAAAATACACAGCACCATTATCGATAGGCAAATATCGAAAAGTATAATATGCGTCCAGTTTTTTAATTTAATTTAATTGACTGTAATGTATTTCTATAGTTTTGTAATATTTAAAGATATTTTAAATAATACTTTGTTCTACTTCAACTTAATTTTTACACGTCTATCTAGCGCCAGATTTAAATAAAAATACAAATTTGGTTATCAATAGTCAACATATTGAAAAGTTAGTTTGACATTATTCAACAGTCAATCTATTTTTTTAGTACTCAAGTGAGATACAATTTAAAAGTCTCTCTGAGAGCGCTGGATTACTGCACTGACGGACTAGTGCAGTGCCGGATTGAAGAGGGTCTACTATGTATATATTTCACAACTTCTAAACATCAATACATATCGACTTGTCCATAACTTTATCGATCGACCAATATCGACAAGCCCTGCCCACCAATTAGATAGGTAGGAGACGTCATTTTTATTATACCACAAATAAATATTAAAAAAAAAACATAGTACCTGCAAAGGCGGATGTTGCAAAAGTCTGCACCGAAGAGTCCACCATTGGAGCTGGGTTACTCCGAGGCTCACGATCGCGCGGTTTCGGCTTGTTCGAAATGCCAGTGGGCCCCGTCTTCAGCGAGTCGATGGTGAAGTACTTCTTGTGCTCGTTCCGCTGCCGCAGCCACTCGGCGTAACCGTTATCGGCGGAGGCGGAGACGGAGGCGGACGCGGCGGCGGACGCGGCGGCGGACGCGGAGGCGGGCGGCAGGCACGAGTCCTTCTTCTTCCTCTTGCGCAGCACCCAGTCGCCGGGCAAGCAATACAGCGCCACCGGCATGCACTCCAGCTCGTCCTCCAAGTCCACCATCTCTTCTGTGGACATTATTTTATTGTCACTATATACCGCCCGCGTCTTCGTCCACGTCATATAGGATTTGCTCATAGGAACGACATATGACAGGGTCTATAGCCCTATTCCCAAAGTGGTCCATATCGACCACTACGAGTATAGACCCGCAACAACCTGCAAGGGGTCTACGGGAACGAAAAAAATTTGGGGGTCCATGAAATGAAAATGGGGGTCTACAATAATGGATCTCAACATACACTAATAGTACCTATTTTCTTACATTATACTATCTTCTAATAGAAAAATATACATTATTTATAAAAGTACCTATGAAGAAAAAATATTAGGATTTATATTATACCTATATATGTTTATAAAATTTTGTAAATTGTAGGATATAGACATTCAATTAGGGAGTCTACCCAAAACATAGCAAAGGGTTTACGATACAAAAAAGTTTGACAACCTCTGGTCTATAGCTATCAGTGTACCAAATTTTATAAAGATTGTTTTTATATATTTATTACCTTTAATATTACCGTTTTGTACACACTACAAGCTTGGTCTGGTATTATTTCTAGCCTATGCGGTCACTAAGACCTAAGCTGCCAGGAAGGTGCAATCAGTCTGATATGATCACCAGGCCGTCAGCGGGCGGTACCCACAGAGATTTCGGGACCTAACGTAACCCATAATAATGGCTGCTTTCTATTGATCGTCAAAGTTTAAAAGACTTTATTGAGGCGAATGAAGATCATTTGAAATAACCGTTTTCATTTTTATTTATTAAGGCCAAACAAGTAGACATACACTAACACAATGTTCATGGACGCTATAATACTCAAAGCTATGCTAGGTGCTATCTGAATCAACCGACCGCTGTATTAAAGTAATAAATGTTATATGTAAAAGAAAAAAATACTTTTCTTCGTAACAATATTTCTGGGCAGCTATTGACAATCACATGCTAAGTGGTTACAGATGCATAAGTCGTACAATAAATTAACCAAAACATAGTCTTACCTTCCGAATCCACAAACGTTTGGACAATCGGGGACTTCAACTTGGGCTGAAACATAAGTTTGAAAAAATCAAAATAATATTCATTCAATATAGATCTTTAGAGTAGTGCCTCAAAATTTTGTGTTATTTACTTATCACGTGACAACACCAGTTATATTTCAACGTACATCAACTTGTTAGATTGGGTGAAGTGAATTTAATAAATTTGGTTTTCTTACAAGTTGACAGACAATAAATACACGACTCTTGAAAGGCCACAACTCACAGCGTCATAACATTGCTTTTGTGTGTCAACTTTAATATTAAATAACAAAGTATCATCTGTAATTAATACTGTTTCTCTCGAGTCTGTAATATAATTAGAAAGGTCATTGATATATATTAAAACAGTAGGGGACCCAATATTGATCCTCGGGTTACCCTTCATCATAATAGGCGAGCTAGCAAATTCTGTCTTAATAATAACCACTTTCTGTTATCTGCTTGATAAATGAAATTTTATAAGACCAACAGCTACATCGAAAGCACTAAGTTTTATTATAGCCTTTTGCATGACTCGCACAATCAAACGCTGTAGAAAGGTCGCAAAACATTCCAATTAACTTGCAAGCGTCAAAAATATGTTTGTTGTGAATGTGGAGAAACCGAACTGGTTTTCACGTATGAGTCTTGTATTACTTAAGTGACCTAATAGTACCTAACAGTCACCGGATTATGCTAAATATTGTCAGTCACAACAATCTGTCAGTACAATGAAATATAACGATATATTTTTATTTTGAAACTAATCCTCCTTTGTTACTTTATTTCAACTAAAAATCATACATTTATGTGGATTGGGTGCGTGAGGTATGTATTAGCTAGAGATGTGCCGGATCGTCAAAAATCTAGACCTGCGGATACGGATCTGAATACGGATTCAAATTCAAAATCATTTAATCAGTCTAGGCTGTTACAAGCACTTGTGAAAGTCGAAAAGCTACGATATTTGGTGTCAAGATCTGCGGATACGGATCTTAACTTTCTTACACAATCGGTGTCCGTGCGAGCGATCTCAAGTTGAAACATGTTTCGACTTGCATTGCGCGGCGGGTCTTTCTTTTGTTTTGTTTTAGTTTAATGTGGCATTTGTCATTGTGATTTTAATATAACATTAACACTGTATCTGTCACGCAGTACTAGTTTAGATTCTTAGAAAATTATTATAGAATCTAAAATTCAAATCATCATCGAATTTAAAATATTACGAAGATGTTAGTTTTGTTTTCTTAATAAAAAGTTATCTCTTAACTTTTTATAATATTGATCTCATTAATTAGTTGATTATATTATTAGTATAATAACTAATGATAAATATGATAACTACGGCAAAGTTTGCAACATATTGAATTTAATAGTTTTTTATTTGGTACCTATTGGCCTATTTAAGGCGAAGAGTAAAGCGCACCAGCGACGCCAATTGCTTGAAATTGTTAGCTACTAAGCCAGATCTATTTTAAATAAATGTGGACTGTCAGAATCTCGGCAACTTGCGTCGCTAGTGCGCTCTTACCCTTCATCTTAAAGAATATATTATCTATAGATTTAAAATTAATAAGGTAAATAGATCCGTAAAAAATCCGCCAAAAAGTAACGGATACGGATCTTTCTTCTGCCTCGGATATCCGCGGATACGGATACGGATATCCGGCACATGACTAGCATTAGCTAGGAGAGGAAGTGTAGGACAGTGTGGGGTACCTGTGGGGTACCAGCGGTACGGCCGACCTTCATGCGGCGCAGCGTCCGCAGCGCGCGCTGCGTGAGCACGCCGAGGCGCCGCAGCTCCTGCGCCACGCACTCGCGGCTCCGGATGCAGGCGCACCCGCATCTGGCGCCACACTCGGTTGTTCAAATATTTGTAGTAGTAGGGGAGCCCAAGCGGGGCAGAAAATTATATAGGGAGAACCCTTGCATCCTTTAAACTATCTCTACCAAGTATGAACCCTTCATACGGTTCGCTTACTTTTGCTCCACGATTCTACTAACATCGCCCCATGAACACTGTCAGATTATCGTTATCGCTTACCATCAGGTGATCCGTTTGTTCGTTTGCTGTCCTATCCTATAAAAAAAAGAAGCTAGACGCAGCTACAAAAGTGGCTGAAGCGCGCGACAGCCACTTGTGGCCGGTGGTCGCCATTTGTGCTCGGTAGCTGCTACTTTTTTTAACCCAGGCATGCAGCATCATAATGGACTCGGACGAAGACGGTTTAATTGCGATACTTTTGATAAAAAGACGTCGTCGTAGAAGACGATAACGTAGTTATTGGATAGTTTACTGAAAGGGAGAGAGGGGCGTAGAATCGCGCGAATGGCGTGTGGCGGCTTTTTGTGTGGGCGTCAAGAAGCGAGCTGCGACGATTTGTGGCGAAATATGACAGTGACGGCGTTTTCGGCTACATACGTGTGGCGGGCGCTGTGCGAGGGCAGGCGGTCGCCGAAGGCCGCGTGCACGGCGCGCGTGTTGCAGCACCGCGGCGGGCTCCTGCACTTCTAGACATTTCAACAAACCATTTCCCAATCAGGAGACGAATTTTTCAAACAATAGCTAACCCAATCTCATTTCACTAGTATACAATCTACTTTCATCCTTCTTCTTAACTGAAATGAGAATCAAATCAAATCAATCAAAATAATCTTTATTCAACATAGACCTTTACAGGCACTTATTGACGTCAACAAATAAAAAAAAAATCAAAAACCTTGTCCGCACATACGAATAAGGAAAAAAAAATATTGACTCAACACCTGTTCGGAAATTGGGAGAGCCTTCTCGAGAAGAACAGGCAAGAAACTCTGAAGATCTATTTTTTATCTCCTCTTTTCAATGTTAATATTTATAATAATATAATATAAAAATACAATATAATATAAGATACAATCATACCTAATACGATTACACGTCGTATGTATGTTTACATACACATGTAAAAATAATACAATATTATAAATAATGTTGTTACCAAACATGGCTCTATGAATAGTGTCCCTATTCCCAAATAGTGTGATCATTTAAATAGTCACTTACTTTATAATAACCTTTATTCATAAGTGTCTTTTTGATATGGATTTTAAATTTATACAAAGGCAAATCAATGACACTTTGCGGATGTTTGTTAAACATAGATATACATTTCCCCAATAACGAACAGCTAGTTTTATGGAGTCTGAACATTGGAACGGCAAGTTTATTTTTGTTTCTAGTATTCACATTATGTAGATCACCGTTTTTATTGAATTTATTATAGTTTCTATATACAAAAACTAAATTATCATATATATATATATATATTGACTAGCTAAAGTTAAAATATTAATTTCTTTGAACAATTCTTTTAGGGATTCTCTAGCCCGTAAACAGTAAATAGCACGAATTGCTCTTTTTGTAAAAGGAAAATACTCTCAATGTTAGCCGCTGATCCCCATAGCAGCAGTCCATAGGACATAACACTATGAAAGTAGGTGAAATAAACAATTCTTGCCGTTTCAACATTAGTTAAAAGTTTAATCTTTTTTACTGCGTACGCCGCTGAACTAAGTTTGATTGCCAGTTTCAATATGTGGATCCCACTGTAGTCGTGAATCTAACGTAATACCTTAGAATTTAGTATTATTTACCAAGTCAATGACATCACCATTCATATTTAAACGAGTATCAACCTGCCTTACATTGGGCAAAGAGAATTTGATACATTTTGTTTTTTTAGAATTTAAAGACAAATTATTAGTTGTGAACCAATACAGAACTCTCGAGAGAGCACTATTTACATCGTCATAACATTCCTTTTGTCTATCAACTTTGAATAGTAAAGAAGTATGATCTGCAAACAATACAGTCTCACACGATTCTGTAATGTAGTAAGGAAGGTCATTTATATATATTAGAAACAGTACAGGACCCAACATTGATCCCTGGGGAACCCCCATCGTTATAGGCAAGCTAGCAGATTTTGATCTATTAATAACGACTTTCTGCAATCTGTCTGATAAATAAAATTTTAAAAGGCTAACAGCTCCATCCGAGACACCATAATATCTAAGTTTACTTAAAAGCGTTTCATGACTTACACAGTCAAACGCTTTGGAAAGGTCGCAAAACACTCCAATTACATCCCGCTTGCCCTCCCATGCGTCAAAAATATGTTTCATAAGTGCAGTTCCGGCATCGGTAGTGGATCTACCTTTGGTAAAGCCGAATTGGCTTTCATGCATGAGTCTGTTTGTTCTCAAGTGACCTGAGAGGTTGATTGTAAATAACTTTCTCGAAGATTTTGCTGAAAGTAGGTAATATGGATATAGGTCTAAAATTTTAGGGATCTTTTTTGTTACCCGATTCGAAAAGTGGTATTAATTTACTATATTTCATTAGATCAGGAAAAAATCCATCCATCAATACAAGAATTAAAAATTTGTGCTAACAATGGGGCTAATTCATCGATGACAGATTGAATTATGTATGTTGATATACCCTAGAGATCAGTTTTCTTCTTGTTAAGTAAACGGAATGTTTTCTTAATTGAAGAAGCATCAATATGGCTAAATTTGAATGATTCACTGCACCTATTCACACTTGACTGGAGGAGGGTGACGGCTAAACTAGGAGATGAGTTAAGATTACTGGTAGTTATAGCAGGAATTTGAGAAAAATAATCAACAAATGCATTCGCAACTGAATGTTACGATGGATGTGTGGTGTGACACGGATGTATAAGATAAGGAATGAGTATATAAGAGGAAGCCCAAGGAAGGTTAGCATGGTTTGGACATGTGATTCGGAGGGATGAAAGTCATGTCACAAAACGAGTGTTGCATATGATGGTGGAGGGATACACGGGCAGAGGAAGGCCGAATAAAATATGGATCGATTATGTGAAGAATGATATAAGAATGAAAGGAGTAAGCATGGAAATGATGGCTGATAGAGGGGCCATTCCTGCGCAAAAGATCTACTGCGCCGACCCCAGATAATGGGAAATGGGCAAGAGGATGATGAGATAACCAATTCACATTCGAAATCGTGAGATTCGTATACGAATTCACTATTTTTGAACTTTCATTTCGTGGGTTGTGCTACGAGTGGTTCAACCCACTCGTTTTTGATTTCTACTAGTAGAATACCCAACGCTGAAGTGACGTTGCCAGTGAAAAATTTACTCTATTTAATGTAAAGCTTGTAAATAGGTACATAATAATAAGTAAATATTGTTTGAGTACATTTATTTTAATATTTATTGTTGTGATTTTTAATTTTTCTGCGTGAAACGGAATCTAATTAAGAATTTGTTTTTAATGACAACACTGAATTCGAATAATTCAAAATTCTATAAAATTGTAAGCAGTAGAAAATAATTTCGCGCACAATTTGTATTCGTATTCGAATTCCAAATTCAAGTCTAATGATTCTAAATACGTCTCCAGAGCGTCGCTGGCGTGCACTCAACGACTATGAAGGCGACCCTCCAAGTTTTTATAACTGGTCAATTGCAAACAACCTCGACCTCCATAGCGGAATGTGATAGTACACCGGTTTCAAGGTGTCGCCATCTCTGAGGCCCCGGGTTCGATTCCCGGTGGGGGCAGATGTTTGTTTGATGAATGCGAGCATTTGTACCTTTGTAATGATTGTTAATATATATTTCTATCAAAAATATTTATATATGTCTCTCCGTTACCCTAGATCCCATAACACAAGCCTTACGAAGCTTACTTTGGGCTCGGCTTATAGGTGTAAATGTAAAAAATATTTATTTATTTATATATATTTATTTATTTTTATATATATATATATATATATAAAAAAAAGAATATATATGAATATTTATATTAATATAAAAGAATATATATGAAGTTTATATTTTGATAATGGAACTCTTTTTCAATATAATTGTGTAATATTTGCCATATTTTCATAGCAAAACGACAGCTTATCGAATATTGTTTGGGCCACGTCATCATGAATTTGAAAACGCAAGATGAACGACCGATGGAGACGTCAGACTTAGAATTACTGGTTTACCCGCCCTTCAGACGTTCATTCCAGAAAATAAAAATAAAACAGGTTCATAACGCGTCAAGAACGAGTCACAAACCGCACGCTTCTTGTTATTGCTTCATGTATACGCTTATTTACTACGCTCACGCAGTTATAAATATAAAACGCTTGCCGTCAGTACTGAGACCTATCGTGCTTATATCCAATGAGCTGTGTAGTGCTAATTCACTTTTATTGTGTTCTCATTATATGCAAGTACTAGCTTTCCGCCCGCGGCTTCGCCCGCGTTATATTCGAATTTCCCACAGGAAGGATATGTTTTAACAATACTGCCATACAACCTTTCACCCCCTCCTTTCAACCTTTTACAACCCTTTTCTGCTTTAAAAGGTAGCCTCTGTCCTTTCTCAGCCTCTAGACTATCTGTGTACCAAATTTCATTTAAATCGGTTCAGTAGTTTTAACAATATTTCCATACAACCAATAATCCCTCCTTTCAACCTTTTACAACCCTTTACAACCTTTTTTGCATGAAAAAGTAGCCTATGTCCTTTCTCAGGCTCCAGACTATCTGTGTACCAATTTCATTTAAATCGGTTCAGTAGTTTTGGTGTGAAAGCGGAACAGACAGACAGACAGACAGAGTTACTTTCGCATTTATAATATTAGTATGTATGTATGTATAGTATGGCACAAAACAATGAGCTTTTCCACAAATACTATTTTCACAGTACTTTTGATTAAAATTTCACCGTCTTCAATTTTCACAGATGACACTCCAGTTTTATTTATTTGAGTTCATTAAAATGACGATAACTTTTTTTTAATGAACCGATTTTGATGAAACAAAGTTTAGATATTATTCTGAGTTAAAACAAAGCAAATAGTGAAAGTTTCAAGCAAATCGGTTCAGTACTTTCGGAGATAAACGTGAACATACATACAGACAGACAGACAAAAAATTCCAAAAAATTTTTTTTGCTTTCTAATAATCTATTTAAGTGCCCCTCTATCCATTTCAGTCAAAAATACTAAATGTACAGACAAAATATTTTTACTGTCTTATTATATGTATAGATTATTAGTTATTTTGGACTGGTTCGAGGACGTCAATTAAATCGTAAGTGAGCTTTAATGATTGCTACAACTACCACCGAACCACCAAACTACATTTGAACGTCATAGGATAAACAAAAACATCGATACTTACAGGTGACGTAGCATTGCAATCTTGCGCGGCGGAGGTTGAGGCCAAGGGGGAGGGGGGGGGGGTGGGGGAGGGGGAGGAGCGCTGGCGAGCCTGACCGCGGACCGCACCCGCCTCACTCGCGTTGTCCTGGCCCTACATTAGCGAAAGACAAAATATTACTTTTCCCAAAGACGCTTTGAAGTTTGACCATTATTTTAACAACCTTCTTCGAGATGCAAACCGTTTCAATTGATTAAATAAGATATTTTGAACATAATTAGAAGCTCACCTGACTAGTAGTGCTTCTAGAACCTGCGGAAATAAAAAAAAACATATTAATAAGCCTGATTCCGCAACAGTTCTCATGAGCAGGGATTGAACACTGGCACCAATTTCTATTTTGGTTCTTTATTTACGTTCTTATAAAGGTTCCTGTTATTCGATTCCATTCCATTATTTTTGACGCATTTCATAAAAAAGGTCTCAAGGGGAATGTGTTCTGGGGTGCGATGTCAGATAACTCCTCGTGGTGCACCTTGCTTGGGCAACGACTTTTGACAGCTAATATTCTGACAGAGGGCCCACCGAGAGGGGGGGCGTAAGATGGCCGGATCCAACCTGGGGGCCGCTTCTAGCAGCCAATGGCGGACGGGTGAAGTCTCCTTCTTTATGAGGGGGTGGTTGTCGTCCAGGGGACCCATTTTAGGTCGGTGGATGGCCGGAGGTATCCGGCGGCCACCCTCGTGATGTCCGCAAGGGTTCCCACGGCTTCGTCAGGGCGCGATGCAGCTCTCCTTCGGGATCGAGCGCTCGCGCCCAGGCCTAGTGAGGGGGATCGCTGACGTTTTAAGTGGGTAGGCCTTCCCCTTCTGGAGAGGAGAGGCCCACATAACGACAGATTCTCGGGGTTAAGCAATGCAATGCATTTTCAAAAAAAGGGATATGTGTTCTAATTGAAGAAACGAAAAAGAATGTAAAATGACAATACGCAACAAAGAATCAAAAGATCTACCAAGATCTACAAATGTGATATTGGACTCCCCCCCCCCCTATTGTCCCCTTATTTGGATGTGGAAGGTTCCAATTTTGATAACCCCTACCGTTTTCAACCCTCGGTCGCGCGACGCAACGGGCTGCTCGCTCTCGGGGGCGGCAGCGCCGGGCGGCGGGGGCGGCGGGGGCGGCGGGGACGTCGGACAGCTCGTCGTCGTCGCTCTCACCGTTACTCTCGGGGTGATAGCTGGAGTCAGACCCGGAACTGAACTCTGATAGCACATCCGGACAATAAAGTACGGATTTTCTTCTCTCGGAGGGAGGCTTGGGGAAACCTTTGTACCTGTGAAGCAAATATATATATATACAATAATATCCATTAAATAGTGGAGAAATACTATTATTGTTGAGGTTAGAAAACCTCTGATGTGATGTCGTAAATAATAACATTTTTTCCGCTTACATTGCAAACGATTATATACAACGTTCACAATTTTTCTGTAATGTATTCAGTATCAACATTGCACCCGTGCGAAGCCGGGGCGGGTCGCTAGTATTATAAATAAATGAATTAACTAAAAAGACGACAATGAATAACCAATACCTTTTCATAACATCAAGAGGCATTTTCTCCACACGAATGGACACCGGGCGACAGGCGACGCGTGCGTCCAACGTACAATGTGCGGGCGTCGGATCTCTCTCCAAGTTTGAATCGTTTGAATCGTCAATTCTGGAATATTTCGGGATCAACTCTGCACATATCTCGGGAGAATCAGATCTGTCCGAGGGTTCGGGCAAGTCCTCCCATTTCAGAAGCGATAGAAGAGAAGTCCCCGACGAATTCAATGCGTTCACCAGTTCCAACGTCTCCGCGTGGGTTGGTGATGAAAGACCATGTGCAGTGGACACGTGCGACTCGGCCAGTGTCGACTTCACGGCGCTATCTGCTGAGGAACTTGGCGAATTCTCTAGTGTGTCGTTCGTAGGTCCCCGAGTATTGACTTTGACTAATTTCGGCTGTGTTTCTATCGCGATGCTTTTGTCTATAGCTGTAACAAAACGAGCTAATTCATAAAGGGATAACAATCCCTCATTCGTACTAATTTTCAAATGCATAATTTAAACACAAGAAATAAAAATAAACTTGCCGTTCCAACGTACAGGCTACAAAAAACTAGATTACGTTTGTGGGCAAATGTATAAATTTTTATAACAAGATTCCACATAGTGTAGCTGAATTGCCTTTTCATAAGTTCAAGGTACATGTTAAAAATACACTTATGAGTAAGGGCTATTACAAAGTCAATGATTATTTAAATGACGCCAATGCTTGGTGTTGATTTGAAGATATTACATTCTAAATATTAAATATTTGTTCTCCCGTATAAATTGTAGACACATATGTAAAGAAAGAAGAAAGAAAGAAAATACGTTTATTCTGACACAACATAATAAAAAGAAACATTACAAAGCCAGCGGAATTGTCTCACGGCTGCTGTGCCAAAACAGGTAGCCAATTCAGCATATTTTTCAGGTTTATTAGTCCTGACGCTGATTTTCTATTGGCGCCTTAATCTTTTTTCTTCTCCGACAGCTGAATGTCAGTAATTCAATTTTACCAAAAATATATGTACGTTGTATGATAACGACATAATTTATTGTAAATGTTGTTATGACTTTTGATAAAGCTGATATAGTACATTATGATACTAGTGTGTAAAGTTGTTCATTGCACACGAGGCGGTATTGGTCGCGCGAGCCGTAAGGTGAGCGCGACAATTCCGAGGATGCAATTAACAATGCTCACGAGTTTCGTATTAGGTATGATTGTATCTTATACTATATTGTATTTTTTATATTATATTATTATATTATTAACATTGAAAAGAGGAGATAAAAAATAGACCTTCAGAGTTTCTTGCCTGTTCTTCTCGAGAAGGCTCTCCCAATTTCCGAACAGGTGTCGAGTCAATATATTTTTTTCTTTTTTTTTTCCTTATTCGTACGTACGGACAAGGTTTTTGTTTTTTTTTTTTTTATTATTTAAGCTTTTTTTTTGTTTTGTTTGTTGACGTCAATAAGTGCCTGTAAAGGTCTATGTTGAATAAATATTATTTTGATTTGATTTTGATTTTGATTTGATTTCATACGACGTTTTTCAACACAAGTTGAGGAAAAAAGCTAATAAAATGCAAATTATTATTTATTAAAACAATTAGTAAATGTACGATTTGCAAAGTGATACTGTACAGATTTTGCGGGCATTTTTACGGTTTGAGGTATAAATTTACATTCAACAAACTTGCATTGAGGTGCAATAGTAATCAAAGATTCACTATAATTTTATTTAAATACATTATATTATCATTGTTTTCTTGAATTTATAAAATGTTGGCTGAATGATAATTTGCCTCGTGCCTGCATGCCGACGCCGCCATGACGCTGAGCGGCGCGCGCATGCGCGATTGCGCGGGAAAAATGAAAGTTGCTTGTTGCCGTTCAAGAACATTATTGCACTTTTATAACTTTTCTTCATTAATAAATACTTTTAGGAATCAGAAGAGAAATTCCTTAAAAAAAATAATTTGGCAACAACATAGTTTTACAGAGGAATAAAATCAGCCTAACGCCTACTTTACGAATTACGCAACGTTACGAAACGCAACACGTAATAACGTTACGACCGGTCTACCGCTCCGAATGCCCGACGATAAGTGAGTCGCTAGCCAACCGCAGCGGCTTTTATAGGCAACGGCCGGCAACATTACGCAACGTGTGGGGTAACCGCTTATACGGCCTCTCCTAACATAGTGTCGTCCTCGACACGAGCCTCGGGGTTGTCACCACTTTGTATGCTGCCATCTGCTGCAACTCCACCATCCTCGTCTGTCAGTCATTCATTCATTCTTATACCTGTATCATCATATTCAAGCTACGTCCACTCGTACGTTCAATACATACAAAACTGTATGTCTGCCGGACACAAAGTCCAATACATACAAAACTGTATGTCTGCCGGACACAAAGTCAATACATACAAAACTGTATGTCTGCCGGACACAAAGTCCAATACATACAAAACTGTATGTCTGCCGGACACAAAGTCCAATACATACAAAACTGTATGTCTGCCGGACACAAAGTCCAATACATACAAAACTGTATGTCTGCCGGACACAAAGTCCAATACATACAAAACTGTATGTCTGCGGACACAAAGTCCAATACATACAAAACTGTATGTCTGCCGGACACAAAGTCCAATACATACAAAACTGTATGTCTGCCGGACATAAAGTCCAATACATACAAAACTGTATGTCTGCCGGACACAAAGTCCAATACATACAAAACTGTATGTCTGCCGGACATAAAGTCCAATACATACAAAACTGTATGTCTTCACACTGAACGCCAAGGCCGCATCGCGATCTGATGACGTCCCCGACGCACCACACTCGTCCGCACTTGCATCCGCCCAACATTTTGAGGCTCAGCTGAGTCAATCAAAGGTCCAACCCTCTCCCGACTCGGCCCAACCTGACCCTCACCCACACTGCTAAGATCGACGCAAGACGGTCCACGATCGAATTCAATGTGGAATGAATAGCCAAATCCGGGGCACGTGACCCGCCTGAAGACCGCGATCTGTTCAAGCGACGATGATGGCGATCACGATTAGGCGTTTTTTCTGACGGTGTGAAATTTTCATTACGCGTCCTACTATATGACCGACGTCGCGATCGGCGGTTCCTAGTGGACACTTCGTGACGGCTACGTGAACGGTGCCGGGACTTATCACGGGAGCGACTTCGCGACCCACGGCCACTCCGACTGGATCCGCCAGCCATTATCACAAACACGAACACTAAAGTACGCAGAAGACTTTGTTCCTCGTAATTGTGGGCTAAGAGTTGCTTATCCCAATTCTGATTTTAGGAATCAGAAGAGAAATTCCTTAAAAAAAATAATTTGGCAACAACATAGTTTTACAGAGGAATAAAATCAGCCTAACGCCTACTTTACGAATTACGCAACGTTACGAAACGCAACACGTAATAACGTTACGACCGGTCTACCCGCTCCGAATGCCCGACGATAAGTGAGTCGCTAGCCAACCGCAGCGGCTTTTATAGGCAACGGCCGGCAACATTACGCAACGTGTGGGGTAACCGCTTATAATACATATTAAACATTAGAATACATTTGTTCGAGAAAAAGAAAGTGCTACCAGACTAAATAAGAATGCATTGTACGTATATAAAACGTCTTGTAACAGGGAACAACCGAATTTTATCGGTTATAAATATTGCACAATAGTGCGTAATGAAATTGCGCACTAGTGTGCAATATCCTAGTTTTTGAGATTAAAAACACGCATGAAACAGCCCCGTTATGAGAACGTGTGTCGAAAATAACTATTATACGCCACGCCAATATAAGCTACGCAATACTTATCGTGTAAAAAATAAATAATTTCAAACATGTGTACTAAAATTTTTATCTTTTTTAATGTTTTTTTTAAACGTCACCCCACACTATGATTTTTATCCTGTGTCGTGGGTGCAATCACAGAACACAGAAAGAGATTAGAACGGCTATGTAGGCGTGGCACGCAAGCCACAGTTATGATCAAATGATCATGACTGTGGCCAATAATGCGAACGCGTTGTTTAGTCAGTCACGAGTGATCACGGAGAGTGTTTTACGAAGTGCTGCGCGTTTATTAATGAAAATGCCTACTTGTGCTGTAATTACCTGCAAAGCAAGAAGTCAGGTCTCAAGTGTAGCTAAAGATGGAATATCTTTTCATCGGTAAATAGCAAATTTGATCGTAATAACTAACGTTTTACAAAAAAATTATCAAAGCTTGATCGTAACGATAAGACACATAATATTTTTCTAAAAAATATACATTGCTGGCTATGTACGCGCATGCGTCAAATTACATTACTCAGAGCGCGTAATGTAGTACACTGAATTCGGTAGCGACGCATTTGAATAACAGCAATAAACGTAATAAAAGGCCATAGTGCTGTGCTTACCAAAAAACGTACGCATTATGTTTTATCGATAAATATATTTTTTTAATATTCTGGTAGGAATAAATGATTGTGTGATAAACTCGAACATTTGTTGGAAGATTGTTCAAGTATTTATTTAAGTTTTAATTAAATTTAAATTATACTTTTATTAAACGAATTAATCGGTGTGTGCGACCGTGGAAATATTATTAATATGTCCAAATACATGTATAATTCTCTGTCCTACCTCGCTAATTTATTACGAATGGCTGCAAGGCACCACTTAAGGGGTCTTAGTAGGTGAAAACGGCGAAACAGGCTTCTTGCTTTTTGCTGTTATTTAAAAAATTTATGATATTTTACACTGAAAGAACATGTTCCAGTTTGGCCCATGTATATGTATGGTATATCAAAAAAAAGAGAAAAAATTACTGATTCAAGATTATCATCAAATTAATTTAAAATATGTGTTCGGGATAGAATAGTTAATAAATAAAAATGTATAAAATAATAGAATTAAGATAGTAATAAAACATATTAAACGGCGGAATAATAGTAAGAATAGCACTAAGCATAGTTGATAAATAAAGATAAATTTTAGCTTAGGAAATAAATAAAGTATATAGAATAGGTTCCCATAGCAGGATGAAAACATATAGTATGTAATAATAATACATATATTGATTAAAAACCCTTAGACAGAGATAGTAGCGTAAGCAATAAAAGAGATTGAGATTGAGTATAAGATTTTAGGGAAAATACGTTAAATATATAAAAACTATTATTGAATTTGGGCATACTATATGTAAATGTATTAAATGAATGATATTACAGATAGCTAGGGCATAATAAATTATAAAATTGTGAAAAGATAGCCACTGCAAAATCGCAAAATGTATGAACATGTCGGAAAAATGTCCTATCGCACACATATAAAAGTGCCTGTATATGTTTGTTATGGAAACAAGATTTACAGAAATATAGTTTACTTTGCTTCCAACCTACATCTATTTCACTTAATAAGTTTGTTTCATCATTATAGTATAGGTATATACAATTAAATTAATTATTAAATTTTAAATACCTACATGAATGTAATATTTCGTTTTCAGTATTGAAAATATTTGTAATATTAAATTTGCTATCGACATTTTATATCGATAATTTTTCATTTTTGTCAATCACTAAGGTAATAATATCGTTTTTAGACGGAATTATTTGAATCTGGTGAGTGCAGTGCTGTGATTGGTTCAGTTCGTTATCGCGCGATGCGTCCTTCTCCTGATTGGTTATGCGTGACTTTACAGACGCAGCGCTGGCTTCTTAAACTGGCGACAGCGGCTCCGTACAAACGATGCATGTTCGCCATTCTAACCTCTTTCTGTGTTCTGTGGGTGCAATCACAAACAGAAATCTCACATGCACAAACACCCAGACCGGAACAAATTTTTGTAGGTCATACAAAATATCTGCCCCGTCAGGGAATAGAACCCGCGACCCGTTGCGTAGAAGCCGATTACTCGACCACTGCGCTAAACGTGTCGTGTTGTCTTAAGTATTTATACACAAACTAGCTGGCCAACAGACGTTGTCCTGTCAAATGTCTCAAATGTCACGTTGTCTCACGTTGTCTCAAATGTTTTTAAATAAATAATTTAGCTGAAAAACAATATCTATATGACCGTATTGTGAATCTAAACCATTCTCAAGCCCCCTGGAATACACACAAAAAATTTCATCAAAATTGGTCCAGTCGTTTAGGAGGAGTTCAGTCACATACACACGCACACAAGAAATATATATATTAAGATACGCACCTGATTTCATCACTAAATCTTCAGGTCCAACTCCAGCTGTCTCATCATTTCTCAACTCTTCATCTTTTTTCAACATAATCTGGCCTATATTTTCTAAACCAGAAGGTCGGCTATCGGTTTCATTAGTAAAAGAAATGTTAGAATCACATTTATTTTCAATCTCGTTCTTATCTGACACCACACAAGGTTCACTATTCGGAGTAACACTATATTTATTTGGTAAATTACACTCACTACCAATAGAAATACTTAAATTAATTTCAGGTACATCTGCGACATCTTCTTCAAATTTTATCCTAAAGGATTTCTTTGGCGGTTTCTGGCCAAATGTATCTCTGACATCATTCGTATCGTTGTCGGCGTTAATATCTGGATCAGAGGGTTCATTTTTGATCGTAATGCTGTCTCTCAGCGTATAGCTTTCTTCATCTTCACTGCGAGGTTCGCTTTTTATGACCTTATCTGTTTTAGAGCGAGTAGCAACTTCCATTGGATTATTACCCAGAATTTCGGCGGAATTCTTTCCTGTATCACGTGCTTCATATTCGTCGCCCGACCTCCCGACTTCACTGCCGCCGGGCAATTCATCGTCGCATATGTCAATCTGCATATTATGTTTGATATCTTCTGTAAGATCGTTTTCTTCTATGTGCAAGCTGTTTTCGTCGCTGCTATCACTCTCGTCCATTACCTCGATGCGATCAACGGTCACGGACAGCGCGTTCAATTGATCGAGTGCTATCTGATTGCTGTCACACACAAAGTCTATGTCAAGTACGTCTTCTTCCGAGCTGTCGCGAGTGCAAATGTGGGGCTCGGTATCTGCCAATTTTATGGAAAAAAACAAAAAATTATTTGTGATTATGAAAATATGGAAATTATCTTCATTTTAAATGAATTTCATAGTTATAATTAAAGGACAATGCTCAAATTATAAAGAGCTGTGCCCCAGTCACATGCATATGCATGCCCACTAATGAGATTTTTTTAATGTGTGCGAAATTAGCATAGATTTTTAAATGAAGCAGATATAAGTCAAAACATCGTGCGAAAATAAAGATATTAGACAAATTAAATGAGCGCCTAATAATATTTATTAGCAAAGTTGTAAGACGACGATATGCATTTTGTTTGACATAAAATATTTTTTGATAAAAAAAAGGTATGTATAATGTACTTAGTCGGAATCACAGTATATTCCTAGCATTTTCGTTTATTTTTAGCAGTTTACACCATAGTGTAAAAAAGAGAGATTAAATATACTTAATGAAATAAGAAAGTACAGTATTTTTAGCCTTTTTATTGATTTTAAGTAACTTACATTATGTACAGTTTAATGATAGAATTTTAATTAATTTAATACGTCGTTTTGACTTTTAGCCATATTAATCAGTTTCGTATTTATGTAATATTGCCATTTACTTTTCTCAGAAACACTGTATTTTATTGTGTTATACTCTCGCACGCCTATTTGCGAAATAAATGCCACTAAAATTCGTAATTTTATTTTTATATTTATTTGCATTTTGTTATGGCTTTGGCACCAGCGGGGCAAATGTGGGCATTCTCCTTTACGCTGCTTCGCTAAGACTGCACGTGTGGCCACAGTACACCACGCTACGGCTCCTGTATACAGTTGCGAGACTCTGTGTCTATTGTGGGACTCATAGACACAGGATTGTCGGAGTCATAGACACAGGGCTGTGGGAACCATAGATACAGGATTCTGGAAGCCATAGACACGGGTTTGTGGGAGTTATAGACACAGGATTGCGGGAGTCATAGACTAGAGAAATAATAATCGATACATAATATCTGCGTCTTTCTCACTCTAAACTCGCACAATATACACTCTCAATCGCTGAGGTTGTGTAGACATTTCATAATCCAGAGAAATGTGAACAGAAACAAGCTCAAACAATAATTAATACAAATAACTATAAAAAATGTCGCGTGCACTTACAAAATGAAGTAAAAAAAAAAACAAAGTTATACTTACGATTATCAAAAGCTGGGCTATCCCCCACCACCTCCATCATCGCCTCCTACGAACGAAACATACGTTATAATGCTCAAATAGGAATACACCCAACCATTGCACTTACGATTGACTCGTGGCAAAGTAAGTGACAAATGACACTGGCTTGTGGCTATAGAGGTCCTATGAGAGTACGTCCATTCACTCATAATTGGCTCGAAGTAAAGATACTGATAAGGGGGCGTCCATAAATTACGTGAGATGTTTAAGGGGGGGAGGGGGTCGAGTCAAATCTCATCTAATCTTACGTTGGAGAGGAGGTCTCGGCAAATATCACGCAATTTTTGACGTGACAACGTCTATTAAATTGGTACGGCGTGGAGTCATTCTCGAAAACACCGTAACGGCCGAATCTGACGCCACACGGAGCCACGCACATTACTCATAATAATTAATTTATGTATAACTTCAGGAGCAGAAAATTTAAACAAACTATTAAATAAAAATATAAATGTTATACATTACTTTATTTTAAATAATTTCATTGCACCCAGAAAAAATTACCATGTAATAGACGTTGTCACGTTCAAATATCGGCAGTAGACGGAGTTCTACAGACAACCAATTTTTTTTTCTGATTAAAACAAAAAAAAATACTATTTTGGTCCATTTAATCCAGATTGCACATGCTTAATATTTAATCTTAAGCGTAATCGTAATACGATTAGGGTTATTCACTAATCCGTTCGAAAGAAAATAATTTGACTCGTACTTCGACGTTATACTGGGTGGCGCAAAAGTACTGGCACTAAAGAAAATACTTTTATTTTTTTTACATGACATTTTCTGTCATTCTGTTGTTGAAAATTGTGTTGTGAACAAATGTAAAATACACTGAAAATAAACATGGACCGTTTTACTCCCCAAGAACGTGGAATAATTGTGTCAATGTTCTTACGGAATAATTCATCAGTGATAAGAACACAACGTGAATTTTGTCGACGATTTCCCCACCGTCCGGCACCGATTGGTCGCACAATTCGACGCTTTGCCACACGCCTTGAAGCAACTGGCTCAACATTGGATAGACCTAAGTCTGGGAGACCAAGAACAGGCCGTTCAGCTGAAAATATCAATGCTGTGCGCGAAGATGTGGTGGAGTGTCCAGAAACATCAACGAGGCGACGCCACGCACGCAATTGGGCATTTCCAGACGGACCCTGCAGCGTATTTTGGTGAAAGACTTAAAGATGTTCCCGTATAAAACTCAAATGACTCATCAGCTGCTGCCTGCTGACCACCGAGCTCGTCTAGATTACTGCCAGCGCGTCATAAACCTCAACCTTGAAGAGGATGATTTTCCTTCAAAATTGGTTATGAGTGACGAAGCGCATTTCCATCTCTCAGGGCATGTCAATAAGCAGAATACTCGGTTCTGGGGCACTGATTAATCCGCGCATTATTCAAGAAACACCTCTACACCCACTAAAAGTTACTGTATGGTGTGGCATCTGTGTTGACAGAGTGATCGGACCCTATTTTTTCGAAGACGCTGGAGGCAATGCGATAACTGTCACTGGAGAACGCTACAGAACCATGTTACGTGAGTTTTTGATACCCAGTTTGGACGAATTGGGGCTGGAGCACATCTGGTTCAACAAGACGGCGCTACGGCACGCACAGCGCGCGACACTATGGACTTAGTGAGGGACGCTTTTCCAGGCCGAGTTATCTCTCGTTTTTGGCGATTTGCCTTGGCCTGCAAGATCACCCGATTTGACCAGTCCAGACTTCTTTCTTTGGGGTTTTTTGAAATCTCGGGTGTATGTGAACAAGCCACAGACTCTCGCAGCTCTAAAAGAAAACATTCGTCAAGAAATAACGAACATATCGCAGGAAGTGTTACGGCAAGTTATGCAAAATGTCATAAATAGGGCTCAAATGTGTATCAACTCTGGAGGTCACCATTTAAAAGACATCATCTTTAAATCCTAATGGTACGAAATTTAATGGCACAAATATACATTTAAAAAATCCTAAATCTATTTTTTCTCATTTAGAAAAAATGTTATAGCTGAACCAAATAGGTCTTTACTTTTGCGCCACCCGTTACATCTACTGGCGGTCAAATCAACATATTTGTTTTATACCAAATAGCTCAATTTAATCTGAATTTACGTACAGTGTCAGCCGTCTTTTATTTTCGCGCCACTGTCAACCAAACGCGCGACTCGATGAACGAGGGCGAACGAGTAGATATTCTTTTTTTCACGATCACAGTAGTCACGATCTAAGTATTCTATTGTAATTTTTTTTTAATCACATTAGTCACGATCTAAGTATTCTATTGTTAAATTTTTATTACACTTTAATAACTCTCAGCAATATTGTACTAGTCTTAACAAGTCGTAAATAAAAGCATTTTACTATAACAATCTAATATGTCACGTAAATGTGAGAAACCCACATTTTGTAAAACTTCAGTGAGGTTCAGGGATGGGGGAAGGGGTAAAATAAAATCTCATGACATCTTACCAAGGGGGAGGGAGGGACAGAAAATTTCAAGAAAACCTCACGTAATTTATGGATTCCCCCAACTGTCTCTAATGCTCGTGCGCATCGAATTATACCAACGGAGCAATAGGGTAGGCGACTACAACTGATTATGGCCGTTTTTATACTATTATTATCTGATATGAGCAATTCATATCTCGTGAAAGTATGTCAATAAAGTAATTTCAGTTTAATTATTAATGTATATTGTTTATAGATTTCAAAAAAATGAGCAATTATTATTTACGTAATTCTAATGAAACGAACACATTTCTAGCATTCTCACATTAAATGTAACATTTTTTAATATAGAAAGTATACCTATAAACGTACAAATAACAAAGTTATTTTAAAATTAGTTTATACGCTCATACAAATTAGGCGAGTTCACTGAGTTATGACGTCACGATTGCAGTGCTTTTAGTATGGAGCGAGTTTGAGCGCCCCGCGACAGCGCCGCCAACATGGCGATGTATCTTCAAAAGTAATAGGTTCTTTCTCTCTCTCTGTTCTCATTTAAAAGAGTATGTACTCTTATTATATATAGAATTTAAAAAATTGTCGTCTACCCAATTGTACCAACTTAAGTACAAGCGTTTTGACACGTCAATTCCAAAACGCATGCAACTCACCGTTGCATTAAAAATGCGATTGTCCTCCCCGTGCGCCGCCTCCGCCCCCGCCCCCGCCTCCGCCCCCGCCTCCGCCTCCGCCTCCGCCTCCGCCTCGAGCACGTGGCGCCATCTGACCGTAACACATTTGTACATTTTTTTCAACACCTTTGCTCGTAAATCTGGTGTAATTCCACCGGTTTTAAATATGTAAAGCGAGTCATAAAAAACGCGTGTGTTACCAAAGCAAATAATTAAGTTATAGGCCATACAAATTCCATAACAGTATTATTTGCCATTTCGCGCGCTGTTGCTATTCAAATTTCGACCTAATCGCCGCGCGGCGCCAGTCAGTAGTAAAATGGCGGGAAAGCCAAATCTGTTAAAAAAACGTCGTACGATATACGTGCGTATTGATTATAACATGCTCGGCTCAATTACGCTGAAATTCCGCCTCGCATGTTATAACTATCATAGCGCACTAATATCGTAATGTACTATAACGCTATTGCTAAGGTTTTACGTTTTTGAAGCTATTTTATTGGCCATTATATGTATATGACCACAGAGCCATCTGATGCCAATGTTCAAATGAACAATTTTGTAATGAAAAACAATAAAATCTTCAAACTAACATATTAAACAGTTAATGAGAAGTTTAGGAGCCACTCCCACCTTCTTCTCCTCGCCCTTAGCGTGTAATGTAATTTACTTATTGACTAACTGGAGAACCAACAGCTTACAACGTACAATTAGAATAGTAACAGAGAGCCAATTAAAGGTCTTTTCAAATGGACGGAATCTTGGAAAGGTTATAGTCACGTCACAAAAATATAAGAGAAAAGATTATCCAAATAAAGACGCCTCGCTGATGTGTTTCGTCTATATATAACTGGTGTTTACGCAAAATGACCATGTATTTACATTGATCTATATTCTTTCGATTCAAAACACTGGCGCCCTCAACGCCAAGAAATCTTTGCTATCTGTACCTTTTTGGGAACCAAGATGATGCAACACGCATTTTTATTTCATCATTTTGCAATGTAAATAGTGCAGTAAGAGGCGTGTGAAATCAAGTGGTTGTTTTAAATTCAATCTTCAACGTAAAATTCAATTTCCTGCGTACTCGTCGGGGAGTCGGGGAGTCGGGGAGGCGTCCCGCGGGCGGTGGCCCAATTACACCGGCACTGCCAGGGGACAGGCAACGCCGCCTTAAACTAAGCTGAGGCCCTTGGCCAGTTTTGGAAAGTAAAATCGCGAATTATACTAACTTTTTTAAAATAAGTTTCTTATGTTCGCTAAATAAGTTATAGTCGCGGTTGGAATACTGCACTAAAATAACGTTACTGATCAAGCAATTTCGACACTAGCGTTTTACTTGTTGGAAGTCAGAACTACAAATCCATAGGCGTCTCTCGGCCTCAGCTTGCAGATAGAAATGAGTCTTCTTGGACTTGGTCTGTCTGTGTTGATATAATGGCGTAGTAACTAACTAATTTGCGAAAAAAGTAATGTCTAATGCGTACAAAAATATTTTGAGAATAAATGTGTGAGAGAAATTGTAGGTCCTTCGGGCCCCCCCCCCTGAGAATGGGGGCCCTGGCCACGGGCCCCGTGTGCCCTTATGGTAAACACGGTATTGGAGACAGGTCATGTCAAGCGAGACTTCAGGCGGAGTCTGGCCGTTGTTTCAGTCCAGGGCGGACAGCGACCGACACAAGAATCCGACGAGGTATTGGAGCGTGAAGGCTTGCTAGCATTGGACAAATCCAAGTGTTCCATGTCTCAGGGTGAGATATCATGAACAACTGATAACAACACGGAGAACATAAAGAAGCGGATGGGATCCTAGGAGCCGGGCACGGCTGCTTCGGTGAGTATCTGTGTCGAATAGGACGGGAGGGATCGACACATTGCCACCACTGCGCATCCGACCTCGACTCGGCCCAGCACACGCTGGCGGAGTGCCCCATACCCCACGTGGGCCTCCGAGCGCCGAGGCTTGGTCGCACAGATCGGGCGAGATCTGTCTCCGCCGGCATTGATTGCGGCAATGCTGGCGGACGAGGGAGGTTGGAGGGATGTGGCCTCCTTCTGTGAGCAGTGATGCTCCAGGAGGCTGCCGAGCGGGTCGGGAGATGGCCGATCCCGCTCGAAGGAGGCGGCGCCGAGCTCGGTAAGTAGTGACCGGGGGAAGTAGTGTAGCCTCCCCCGAGGAGGGCTCCCCTGTATCGACGGGGGAGCGGAGACTGGGGGTTCCCGGAAGTAGCTTGGTGTTCCCGGGGGCACCCTACATGCTTAAGGAAGGCCATCCCTGAGGTTTTTAGTGGGTAGGCCTCCCCTTTCTAGGGAGGAGAGGCCCACATACCCGCCGGCCCGCCACAACCGGGGTATGCAACTTAATGCATTTTCTTCAGGGGAAACAAAAAATAAGGGACTCTAGGAGAGAGATTCGAAACTAGTTCAGGGCAGAGACAGATCCAGAAGCAATCCTTCATAACAACCCTAGATCAAACATCTCGCGACAGACTTCCAAAAGTAGTTCCAAAGTTATGCAGAGGCCCGAATAAAATTCAGAAGTGTATAAGATCTTGAAACACAAAGTAATAACGTTATCTATGAATATTAATGCGATAAATCGAATTAAGTTAACAGATTTCCAGGTTTTAGCAATTCTGAAGCTTATGTGCAGTTAATAAGGCAGTTTATACATATCAGGGAGATAACACATACGCCGGGTCACTCCGCAGCTGCGCCCACCGGCACTGCAGCGCCGCCAGTGTAATCACCCGCCCGCTGCAAACAGACGGAAACAATTACTTTTTTACAAATACATATTACTAGCTGTCTGCCCGCGGCTTTGCCCGCGTGGATTTCGGTATTGGGTCTATAGAGGGTTAATGATTATAGCTTTTGCCCACGACTACATATGCGCGGAAGTCAGTTTTTGGCGCAAAGGTTTTATCGCGCTTCCCGTGGGACTATCCGTATTTCCAAGATATCAAAAAAACAAAAATCGCATTAAAATCTATGCAGTAGTTTTTGAGCGAAGCCTTTATTGCGCATCTCGTGGTATCTGTCGATGTTTTCGGGATAAAAAGTAGCCTATTATTTAATCCGGACTTTTATAATTACGTCTGCAAAATTTCAAAGCATTCGGTTTAGTAGTTACGACGTGAAAGCGGAACAAACAAACTCACTTTCCTATTTATAATATTAGTAAGGATGATATTACTACATACATACATACATATATGTCACGCCTTGTTCCCAATGGGGTAGGCAGAGACCACCTCTCTCCACTTGCTACGACCCTGGCACACTTCTCCTGCTTCCTCCACTTTCATAAGCGTCTTCATGCATGCTCGTCGGTTGCCAGTACTCTTGCCCCGGCCTTTCCTTAGGACATCTTCGATTTGATCGAGATATGTCCGCCTAGGTCGACCTGCACCGATTCGTCCTATCATTCTTACCTTGTGTACCTCTTTCGTTAATTTTCCTTCATTCATTCTTTCAACATGGCCGAACCATCTAAGCATCCCTTTCTCTATCTTTGTCACTACATCTTCAACTACGCCGCATCGCTCCCTTATCACACTGTTCCTCACTCTGTCCTTCAGATTCATTCCAATTATACTTGTCAAGCTTCTCATCTCCACAGCATTAATCCTACTTTCATGTTTCTTCTGCCACACCCAACATTCACTACCATACATTATGTTACTGTTTGTGACAAATCAAAAATAAGTCAGGAAATTGTGCAGCAGACGATAAATACATGTTTTATTATCAATAATATTTTTGTGTTAAAGGGGTGTAATGAGTTCCGATCCACACTGACGGGAACCAAGTCAATCTCCTTGTCCGCGGTTCTCTCGCTAACATCTGCGGTACTGGGCCAGTGTTGGGAGACGGCCCAAAACGTTCAGGCTACAAAAACTAGAAGTTCGTTTGTGGGCAAATGTATACATTTTTATAACAAGATTCCACATAGTGTAGCTGAATTGCCTTTTCATAAGTTCAAAGTTAATGTTAAAACGACGCTAACTAGTAAGGATGATGCCAATGCTTGATGTTCATTTGAAAACATTTAGTGCCCGATTAACCCTTAAGCTAATTAGGCTGCAGCCTAGGGCGAGACGTGAAAGGGACAATTAATTTTGAAATTTAAAAAAGCGCGTAAAACAAACCATGACTTGCCTCGAATTGATTCTTTTTAGGTCGATCGTAACACCTGTCGGGGGCGCGTTTTTACAATTAGCCTAGGGCGGTCAAAACTCTTGAGCAATCGCTGAAGACATTACATTGTAAAGTGTAAATATTTGTTTTTCCGTATAAATTGTAATCATATATGTACGTTGTATGATAACAACATAATTTGTAAATGTTGTTATTTTGATAAAGCTGATAAGTTTTTTGCGCCCATTCTTCTTATCAGCTAAAAAATACATCCTGAATGGGTGGTGGGGGGAAAAAATTGGACAATTCAAAGGAGCTTTGGGACCCGATTTTGATAAATATTAAAGTTTTCCTTCGAATCCTGTTGCCTTATTTCTGGCTAGTGTTAGGTTACCACCTGGTGCCGTGTGCAGGTCGCACACGATGTCAGGGCGGACGATTGTTAGGTTTGCTGTATTTTCAATAATCATTACCTTTGCTTTGTTTTTTTTTTTAATTATTTGGCAGTATGTATTATATTCTTTTAAATGTAATAACGTGCTTAAACCATTATTTGAATATGGCAACGCTTGATTGTGTCTGATTGGCCGTATGGTTTGGCGCGTAAACTGCTATAACATGAATGCCACCTGTTTTCGTGAGGCGATCGGAGAGATGCGCTTTTGCCGACACCAGCATGGATTAAAAAGGCGCGCGGCTGGTCGCGGCGGGCCTGCCATTAGACTACCATCTACAAACAGTACATCCGTCCAAGAATCACATATGCAGCGCCCGCTTGGTACGCGCTGACTGGGAAACTAGCGAGGAAAAGACTGGCGGCACAACTATCGCTGGCCCTGCGGACATCACGCTAGCTTCCAGGTACGTCAGGAACGACGTCATACCACGAGACCTGAAGGTAGAGACCCTAGACGCCTATATCCGTCAGCTAGCAACCAGCATGTTCAGAAGAGCCGCCAGTTCTGAACACCAGCACCTCCAACATCTGGCCCCGTACCATGCGAGGCCACCAGACAGAAAAGCGCCCCCCCCCGAATTTTAATACTCTCCTCATTAGAGGAGAGTGAATAATACCAGAGAAGCACACGAAGCCCCAGGTGGGAGGGCACCCGCCCCTACCGCTCCAATGCCCCAGCCATTGTAATGGCTGGCGATTGACACCACTGAGGGGGGCTACAACGCCCCGGACAGTTACCTCAGCGCAGATAAGCGTAGAGGAGAATACCCGAGAGCGGTGGGCATTCAAGCGTGGTTGGTCTTGGGGTTATTCGGAACGATCAGTAAGAAAAACCTGTGTTAGACTAGTGAGCGTTAGTATAAGTTTGTTAAGAAAATTATAAAAAGTAATAAATTAAGTGAATGTGAAGTGATTGTTTGTTTTGGAAAGTCCTCCCATTTAGTGAAGATCTCTCGTGTCGTACCAAGGAGCTATTATATTTGTAACACTAGGTATATTGCTTTAGGGGGTAGAATGAGTGGTCTGACCTGCGGCAGTAGTGGGCGTGCGCGGCCGCCCAGCGCGCCCCGCGGCAGCACGCGCCCCGCCCCCGCCCCCGCCCTGGCCCCCGCCCCCGCCTCAGCCCGAACCGCCGCGCCAGCGCCGCCAGCGCCCGCGCCGAGCTCTCCACCACCGCCACCGGCACCGCCACCGCCACCTGCCGCAACGCGCGCTGTGCTCACTGCTCACTGCCGCTCCGCTAGCGATCTTGTTGCCGCCGGGACAACACAATACATTCTATTCCAGCGTTCACTCCTCCCTGCTCCTCTCCACAATTCCTTCTGCGTCATTGCAGCATGCAAGTTTCCTCCTCTAATATGACGCAGACCACGCTCTGGTCGGAAAGATGCTCCCCTAAGATAACAACTAACTTGGCGCGCTATAAGAAAACGGAGCACACTTCTAAAGTGTGTCGCGCGCTGTTCTCACTTTTTGCTACAGCGACATAAAGGTCCAACGATGAGGAGTAAGCGGCAAAACCAAGATAACCATGGCTTTTAAAAAACCTGCATCAAATGGTAAAAAACTCGCGTTGCCTATTCGTCCTTATGGTAAGTAATGGGCATATAGTCTAAACGTTTCTGACAATGCCTCTTAATAAAACGCCGTTAACAGATACGGAACATATAATGCATTTTTTCAATCATAGAGTACACAGGTATAGACTATATAGCATACAGATATCAATAGCATAATCAGAATATAGTTTATGGTTTTGGTATATATCTTTAACATCTCCACTTAACAAAACCATAAAATAAAAAAATATAAACTTATAACTAATACAGTACTATGAAACAGATGATATGCCTAACTTATTCAAAAAATAATAATGCTTAACAGATCCCAAGCTCTTCGTAAAGATATCTGCTGGCATTTCTGCTGTTTCAAGATAAGAGACACTTATCATATTATTTTGTATCACTTCTCTTACAAAATGATATCGTATATCAATATGCTTGGACCTGCGATGGAAGACTGGGTTCTTTGCTAGTTTTTGAGCACTTTGACTATCATTATAAACTGTAATTGGCTCAGAGCTACCAAGTATTTCAGCAAGCAAATTTTTCAAATATATAGCTTCCTTACTAGCTTCTGACATAGAAATATACTCAGCTTCAGTACTAGATAAGGCGACATTTCTTTGCTTTTTACATTCAAATGAAATTACAGAATTTGACATAGTGAAGCAGAAACCTGAGTATGATTTTCTGTCATTTAGATCTGATCCCCAATCAGCATCCACAAATCCTTCAATAGAACACACTTTTTTACTAAATATAAGACCATAACTCTTAGTATATTTTAAATATTTCAATATCCTCTTAGCATGTTTCCAGTGAGTCTCATTATAGGAGTTGTTGAACTGACTAAGGAAACTTACACTGAAGGAAATGTCAGGTCTAGTTAAAACTGCTAAATACATTAAACTTCCAAGAAGTTGTTGATAGGGACATTCATAAGAAACAATTTCACTTTTTTCTAATTTTAAATTAACTTCCATTGGCGTTTTAACTGGCTTGCATTCCAACATATTAAACTTTTTAAGCAAACTATCTATGTATTGTTCCTGATCAAGAGATATTGCATCTTTACCTACTTTAACCCTCATGCCTAGACATTGCTTCAATTGGCCAAGATTTTTAATTTTAAAATTCCTACTTAAATTATCTACTAACGAATCTAAAGTTGTTTTACAGTTATAAAAAATAAAAAAATCATCAACAAACAATGCTATCATAATTCTAACATTACCACTAAATTTAGTATAAAGACATGGCTCAAATTGTGATTTTTTATAACCTAAGTTTTGCAAACATTCATCAATTCTATGGTTCCATGCTCTTGAAGATTGCTTCAAGCCATAGATTGCTCGTTTTAATTTTAATACTTTAGAATCATCTACACACTTATATGTTACAGGTTTGGCCATATACACATTTTCTTTTAGGAATCCATTCAAAAAAGCAGTGGTTACATCTAGATGACAAATATCTAGGTTAAGCTTAACTGCTAGTGCAAACAAAAGTCTTAAGGTAGAATATCTTAGTACAGGTGAAAATGTCTCATGATAATCAACATCAAACTTTTGAGAAAAACCTTTTGCCACTAACCTTGCGCGATACCGGACACTATTTGAACTGTCATATTTCTTTTTTGAACACCCACTTACACTGAACCACTGTTTTGTCTTTAGGACGCACTACTTCTTCCCAGGCATCATTTTCTTTGAATGAATTAAGCTCTTCTTGCATAGCTTTTCCCCAGAATTCACTTTCTGGCCCATTCAAGGCTTCTTCGAGTGTTATATCTCCATCATCTCTGTTTTGGCACTCTGCATAACATAAATTGTTGAAACCATATCTCTCTACTTTTCTTGACACTCGTTTTTGAATATTTACTACTTCTGCAGGATTCACAGGAGTAATGTCTAAATCGGAAGCGGTATCTAGGTAGTCATCATCAGTACTCACCGAAGATGCTTCTTCATCTGATATATAGGTACTGTCCTTCTCATCATCCTCTTCAAGGTCTGATGACTCCTCACTTTGCTCTAACTGATGCTCGGAGCTGGATATCTCGCCATTTTTATCTTGTGATGGTTTACAATCTATGGCCACATCTACCAAATTCTTTGATGAATGCTCAATCGCAATAACATCTCTACTGGTACTTACAGAATTAGTGCTTGAGTCATATACTCTATATCCCTTCACATTCTCTGCGTAGCCTACTAGAATAAGTGTCTTTGCCTTCTTGTCCCACTTAGCGCGCTTTTCCTTTGGAACATGTGTCATCACTGTACTACCAAATATGCGCAAGTGACTCAAATCTGGCTTATGGCCTGTCCACACTTCATATGGGGTTTTATTGTGGCCTGTTACAATGGACCTGTTTCTTAAATAAACAGAAGTATTCACTGCTTCTGCCCAAAACTTCTTTCCGAGATTGGCATCGAATAACAGGCAGCGTGCTTTCTCCACTATGGACCTGTTCATTCGCTCACATAAGCCATTCTGCTGTGGAGTGTAGGGGTTTGTTTTCTGATGGATGATACCTTGTTCTTTTAAAATATTTTTCAAACTCGTTGCTGCAAAATTCTCCACCATTATCTGTCCTGATAAATTTTATTTTTCTATCTTTTTGCTTCTCCACCATTAGTTGAAAATACTTAAAATTCTTGAACACTTCATCTTTTGTTTTAAAAAAATATACAAATGCCATTCTACTGAAATCATCCACAAACAAAACATAGTATCTCGACTTCCCAATTGAAAGATTTTCCATTGGACCTCCCACATCTGCATGAATCAAATCCAATACATTTTCTGACTTGGAAGAACTCTGTCCAAATGGTAGTCTAGACTGTTTCCCTTCACAACATATAGTACAGCTTGACCTACTTATGCTTGCTACTTCTGGGAATGTAATGCCATCTACAGCCTTCGACTTCATTTTATTCAAACTAGCACTGTTATATATGTCCTAAGCGTCTGTGCCATACCTCACTTGATACTACTGCTGGCACTGCTAATGTCTCTGTTTTCAATGTTTGTAATCTGTATACTCCATCTATCAATTCTGCTTGGCCAACAAGTTCATTCTGCCTATTGTAGATATGACAGGCTCCTTCCTTGAAGTCAACTCTGTTGCCATGATCAATCAATTGACTAACTGATAGTAGGTTTGTAGTTAACTTCGGTATACACAATACATTGGAAACTGTGATGTCATACTCCATGTCGTTCACAACTGTAACAATGTTTACATCGCCTGAGCACAATACAGGAACACTTGTCTGATCGGCGATTATAATTTCCTTTGTATCTAATTGTTGTGATTCATTAGCTATAAAATCCCGTCTTGCAGTCATATGTCTACTTGCGCCACTGTCAATATACCAACTATTTTGGTTAAATTTTCCAGAAAGGAACACTGCACTAAAGGCATTAGATGGTTTTCTTTTGTTTTTATCGATTAAATTTGGACACTGGCTTTTATAATGACCAGTTTGTTTACAATTGTAACATTTGATTATTTTGACAGCTTTGTGTTCTGACATTTGTGATTTATGAAGATGGCCGCTCGATTTATTCCCGCCATTTTTCATTCGTTGTGAATGTTGAGATTTTGCAAGGTATGCGGTATCTGAACTCGATGTGGAAATACTGCCTTCATCTGCACTCATGTCAATTAATTTAGTTTTAATAACATCTGCGCTTATATCAATCCCCGAATGCTCAATGGCCATAATCATAGGGGCAAACCGTTCCGGTAATCCCGCCAACATTAACGCGCCAATCCATTCGTCGATTATCTTAAATCCTGTTCCCCGAAGACGTTGCCCTGTTTCTGATCTGGGTTACATAGTTTGTCATAGATTCGCAGTTTTCTAATCTTATATTGATGAGATTTCGTAATAAACTGATTTTCCTTGAGTACCCGGAATCATCAAACATTTTCTTGAGTGTTATCCAAAGATCGTAACACGTGTCTGCTTGCTTTATGTGAACGTAAAGCGATGCGTCAATCGTGAGAATCAACTTCGCCTTCGCCTTGGCATCTTCCATCTTTTGTACTGCAGTCGCCGATGCCGATAACTGTGTTTCAATGGCCGCCGCCATTCCTTCTAACACCAACAAGTTCGACGCCGCAAAAGACCAGTCATCGTAGTTTTCTCGACCTCGTAATTTGGGAACGTTTGCGATATAACTCGTAGACATTTTTCTGCACTGACGCACTCTGATTTACTACTTATTAACTTTTATTTCTCTGATTTTACGGGACTGGGCCCATAACCTAATAAAACGCCGGTTAACAGATACGAACATATAATGAATTTTTAATCATAGAGTACACAGGTATAGACTATATAGCATACAGATATCAATAGCATAATCAGAATATAGTTTATGGTTTTGGTATATATCTTTAACATGCTCGCGCCGCAGCGGGCCCAGGGCGGGCGGCAGCGCGGCCAGGGGCGGCACGGCCGCGCCACGTGTGGCCATACCTCGCGCCGCAGCGGGCCCAGGGCGGGCGGCAGCGCGGCCAGGGGCGCCACGGCCGCGCCACGTGTGGCCATACCTCGCGCCGCAGCGGGCCCAGGGCGGGCGGCAGCGCGGCCAGGGGCGGCACGGCCGCGCCACGTGTGGCCATACCTCGCGCCGCAGCGGGTCCAGGGCGGGCGGCAGCGCGACCAGGGGCGGCACGGCCGCGCCACGTGTGGCCATACCTCGCGCCGCAGCGGGTCCAGGGCGGGCGGCAGCGCGGCCAGGGGCGGCACGGCCGCGCCACGTGTGGCCATACCTCGCGCCGCAGCGGGTCCAGGGCGGGCGGCAGCGCGGCCAGGGGCGGCACGGCCGCGCCACGTGTGGCCATACCTCGCGCCGCAGCGGGTCCAGGGCGGGCGGCAGCGCGACCAGGGGCGGCACGGCCGCGCCACGTGTGGCCATACCTCGCGCCGCAGCGGGTCCAGGGCGGGCGGCAGCGCGGCCAGGGGCGGCACGGCCGCGCCACGTGTGGCCATACCTCGCGCCGCAGCGGGTCCAGGGCGGGCGGCAGCGCGGCCAGGGGCGGCACGGCCGCGCCACGTGTGGCCATACCTCGCGCCGCAGCGGGTCCAGGGCGGGCGGCAGCGCGGCCAGGGGCGGCACGGCCGCGCCACGTGTGGCCATACCTCGCGCCGCAGCGGGTCCAGGGCGGGCGGCAGCGCGACCAGGGGCGGCACGGCCGCGCCACGTGTGGCCATACCTCGCACCGCAGCGGGCCCAGGGCGGGCGGCAGCGCGGCCAGGGGCGGCACGGCCACGCGGTCGGACGCCAGCGCGCACCACCGCAGCTTCAGCCGCGTCAGCTCCATCAGCTCCTGCCTGCAATACCGCAACAACTCCTTACTCACGCAGAACGAACCTGATGTTAGGTCTCTCACTATAGAAGTAGAGAGGTAGATAGAGCTTGTCTTGCAAATAAATGGGGAGACTCGGAATATCTTTCTTATGTGTCGAAATGTCATAAAACAGCTACAACGGTGAAATTCGCAGGATACCACGTCTACAGGCAGGATAAAATATCACCACGCGGCTACGCATACCGGGGGCTGGCCGTGCTGGTAAAAAAGAACATCGTTCACAATACTCTGCCTGCACACCAGCTAAAGGCGACATACGGTCTGGGCATCGAGGTCGCCCTGAAGGCGATACGATGTACACGTGTGTGTGTTTGCTTATTACCGACCACCTAATCGCACCACTGAGGTGGCTGATGTCCACCAACTGCTGGACTCGCCCCTTTCAACACTCATATGCGGAGACTTTAATTGCAAACACACGTCGTGGACCCCAATTCGATCAATCGCGAAGACCAGAGACTCTATGATAATACCGAGAGAAGGGGACATGTGATAATGGGCCCGGACACCCCAACTCACTACCTACACAATGACGCCCACATGCCAGACGTGATTGACATCACTGTGGCAAATAAGCTGGACGATGTCACAATCGAGCAGCAGGTACTGGATGACCACGTGTTTACAGATCACCAGCCTGTACTCCTCAAACTAACACCGTATATCAGAGTATATCAGACCCAAGCAGACATATGCAGCTCCGGCGTGGTGCGCGCTAACAGGAAAGGGACATCGCGGGGGGGCGCCAAGATACGTCAGAAACGACGTTATAGCGCGTGACCTAAATATCGAAACGCTGGACTCCTTTATTAAGAGGACTGCTACAAAGTTATTCAGGACAGCCACCAGCTCAAGTCACCCGCACATCAGGGACATAGCCCCGTACCACGCCCGGCCGCCGGATAATTGTGCCTTCCCACGAAGCCTCTTCCTCCACTCAACCGAGGACGAGGAAGTAAAAGAAGAGTAAGAACAACATCAAAGTTACCCAGAGGAAGCACCTGATCTTCAGTTGAGCTCCTCAAGATGCTAAGATGGAGGCACATCAGCCACCACCAACCCAATGACCCAACCGTTGCAACAGTTGGCGGAAGAGTCCACTGAAAGGGGAAACTCCCGAACAGTAGTCCTCTGCAGAAAGCAGAAAAGAATATCCCACGACGACAGTTACTCATTTGCTTGCTGGCACTCGGGCAGTGCAAATCACTTTTTTCGTTCGTCGTGGCGTGTTCGGTATCGTACCTAGCTTTAGGGTGTATATTTGTTACTTTCAGATTGGTGATTTGTTGTATTAAATTTGTATTTGAGTTGCTGGATCATACATGAGACGTTCGTCATCGTGATTTCTGATTTTTTTATTAAATTTCACTTCTGGATTCTAAATATATATTAGAAACATGTAAAAACTTACATATTTAATAGAAAATACAACGCGTCGAGACTTGTGCCGACCCTTACATAGATCTAATTTTCACTTATGTTTTCGAGATTTAGAAATTGATAATATAAGGAGGAGTCCACCGGATCTCCGGATTTTTTACCGTGGGAGAGCCATGCTTCGGCACGAATTGGGCCGGCTCGACCGGAGTGATACCACGGCCTCACAGAAAACCGGCGTAAAATAGCGCTTGCGCTGTGTTTCGCCGAGTGAGTGAGGGTACCGGAGGCCCAACCCCCCTTATTCCCCTCTATTCCCCTTATTCCCCCTATTCCCTTTTAAAAGGCCGGCAACGCATCTGTGACTCCTCTGGTGTTGTAGGTGTCCATGGGCAACGGTTATCGCTTACCATCAGGTGATCCGTTTGCTCGTTTGCTGCCCTATGCTATAAAAAAAAAAAAAAAAAAAATCCAGCAAACGTGTTTAGGAACCCTAATATCCCGAACCCGAAACAAATTTCTGCAAGACATACAAAATATTTGTCCCGTGTGGGAACGAATCGGCAATCCGATTCGCAATATTTTTACCTCAAAACTGACTCTTTATGTCAGAACCTAAACTGTTCAGTCAGAAAGTGAAAAAGCGAGAAAACACAAGATTATTGTGGCACAAAGTTATTGTGGCTTTATTAAGCCACAATAACTTAGAAAGGATTTATTAAACATGAGTTGTGGAACACAGCGTGTCTTCCTAATTATCTATGGACAGTCACTCACCACAGCTGCCTCAGATCTTCCACGGAAACTTTGGAAGAGGCTGCTAAATATTCCAGTCTGTCCTCTTTCACGGCCAGTTGTAGCGCGACGATGGTAGCCTCGTGGCTGAAGAAGAAGTAGCTCTGTGGGTCAACGGAATATCACCCTTACTACAAACAAATTGAGAATCTTTATCATTATGATGGCAGCTCATATCCTGCACAACCCAGCCACGGTCTCCCATCCTTACTATGTAGTGTTTCTGCCAACCACGCTGGCCCAGTGTGGACTGGTGGAATTCACGTGCATGAAGGTTGCCTCACAATTATCTTCTTCATCGTAAGAACATCAGATAAATGCGAAAAAAACTCTTTTGGGATAGATATACATAGCTTCTTGGCCAAATGGTTAAAGAGATAACACGGTCTGTTGAAGACGCGAGTTCAACTCTCGCACGAGTAGATTGTTATGTTTGCGTTTCTTTATATTTAACATCTTTAGTTTAGTCTATGTTCCTGAACCACTTGGGCGTGTTGTACGCGCCTGTACGTGTGTATGTGTGGGTACGAGCAGCCTACCTCTACGGCGCGCTGCAGCAGCCGGTTCTCGCGGTCCATGTTCCTGAACCACTTGGGCGTGTTGTACGCGCCTGTACGTGTGTATGTGTGGGTACGAGCAGCCTACCTCTACGGCGCGCTGCAGCAGCCGGTTCTCGCGGTCCATGTTCCTGAACCACTTGGGCGTGTTGTACGCGCCTGTACGTGTGTATGTGTGGGTACGAGCAGCCTACCTCTACGGCGCGCTGCAGCAGCCGGTTCTCGCGGTCCATGTTCCTGAACCACTTGGGCGTGTTGTACGCGCCTGTACGTGTGTATGTGTGGGTACGAGCAGCCTACCTCTACGGCGCGCTGCAGCAGCCGGTTCTCGCGGTCCATGTTCCTGAACCACTTGGGCGTGTTGTACGCGCCTGTACGTGTGTATGTGTGGGTACGAGCAGCCTACCTCTACGGCGCGCTGCAGCAGCCGGTTCTCGCGTCCATGTTCCTGAACCACTTGGGCGTGTTGTACGCGCCTGTACGTGTGTATGTGTGGGTACGAGCAGCCTACCTCTACGGCGCGCTGCAGCAGCCGGTTCTCGCGGTCCATGTTCCTGAACCACTTGGGCGTGGCCTCGCGCACGCGGTGCTCGCCCAAGGCCGTGTAGCGCAGCTGGATGTACGGCGAGAGGATGCGCGCCCACTGTACGTTGATAAGAATCCCTCAAAATAGGTATTAGCTCCTAATATACAGAAATATTAAAAGGCTTTATGCTGGTCCCTACGGTTATGTACGGGATTAAATGCAGGATGTGGCAAGAGAAGGATAAAATCAAGATTAATGCAGTGCAAATGAGAGCTTTGAGAGAAATGGCTGGTATGACGATGAAGAATAAATTACGAAATTGTGATAAGAGAAATTTGCGATGTGAAGAAAGATGTAGTGAGAAACAGTTAGATGGGAATGCTTAGATAGTTCTGACACGTAGAAAGGTTGGACCAAAGACGACTGACAAAAGAAATCTGTAAAAACACTGTTCCGTTTACTATAATATATTTATTAATGCTGCAGTGTTTCAGTGCGAGTGAATTTCGGTATTGAATAGTGTGGTACTGGGCTTCGCGACGTTTGTATATGTGTGAATGTCCTTTAAACTCTCTCTCTCTCTCTTTCTCTTTCTCTCTCATGCATTTTTATTATTGGGAAATGCCTAGCCTTTTACAACAAAGTTCAAGGCCAGCTTCTAAGTGACGATTCTCTAAAAATGGAAAGAGAACAAAAATCGCTTGCTGGTTTTCTTGCTGGTTCTATCCTGAACAAGATCTCCCGCCGTAGACTTGTGAAGCAACGGCGTAGCATCTTTGAAGTGCAATAGTGATTGTGAATATCCTATTTAAGGAATACATTTATTATGTTGATTTGTGTTATTGCATCAGTGTGCAAGTGTATCTCACCTGTCTTGTGTACCAAATGAAAGCGTTCTCGATGCGTTTCTCGCTAACATTATGCACTTTCGCCTGGATCTTCTGCAAAGCGACCCGGTACTTTGCCTGTGAAAATATGTATAACGAAACTGCAACATTACTTACTGTAAGAGAACAGATACTGCGTTCAGAAGTGAAAGGCACAAGAAAATCTTATATTTATGACGAGTGCTCGGAACAGGTAGTTTAATGTTATGTACCTGCACAAAGAAAGTCAATGTAAGCGTAACATGGATAAACCTAAAATCAGCGTGATTTCCGGGACCTTAAATAATGCAATGCAATGGAACTTATGTCATTTTATATAATCATGAAAATTACACTTATTGTTTATTTGTAGGTTTATAGGAGTGAGTATAAGGAAAAAAATCATTTCAGTATAATATTTTTACAACTTCTGAAAATAGTAAGTTCCCAGGCATATCCATACTATTGGTGTCACAAAATCGCAAGTACATAAAATTAAACTACCTATTCCGAACACTTGTCATGTGTTAAAAGTTGTTGGTTATTAATTAAATATGGAAATCAGTTTGGATAGATCAATTTCATAGGTTAAGACCGGATATATAAGATCTGGTACTGATGAACGAGTACCTCTGTCTTACTTGCTGTGTGGTAGAGCTTGTGCAGCGCAGGGTAGATGAAGGAGGAGAGGGCGGCTTATATTCGCCAACTCCCTCCGCAATAACCTGCAAAGGAATATTAGCGAGCCGGGACAGTGGCTGGGGAACCCACTGTCTATACTAACGGCTTGAAGAGGGGTGCGCTAGGTGTTTCCGTGCACCCTTCATAAAGAGAGGCGAGGCACCCTTCCACACCGCCTTCAACGAATAACCCCAAACCAAATCGGCAGAGGATACGTAGACCGCGGCAAGTCCTTAGCGACCCCCCCAACCAACTCACGCAGGACTCTCAAGACCTGCAAGCGGCGGCGTCTGAGCCGTTGCCTCTTTTGTCATCCCCTAATGGGCAGCCTTCTGCTTAGCCACGAGTTCTCAGTCAACATAGGCCGGTCTAGTGCATATGCCCTCTCCATGGGGCAGCGCTAGCAGTACCTCTCCTGAGGTGCGGCTCTCCGTCAATTTAAGCCAATAGAGTCATTAGGACCAAAGGCTTAGGCTGAGTTTAGTCGGTAGGTCTGTTGGGTCGAGCCGCCTTGATTCACCAGGAGTCCGACATAATCATCGCATCTCTACATGCCGTTGCGGAGGTATCCATGATGGATTCTCAGCCTCCTCTCCTGAGAAAAAAATTAAAAATAAAAAAAACCTCACGGATCACTTTTTTTTTTAACTCTTTTGTTTTTATATTATTTTATATTATTTATTCTACAAGTAACATATCATTTTTCGATCAGGAGAAAGGTATTGTGCTCAGTTTTCTGGGACAGATGGTCTTGTCCTCCACAGTCATAACTCCATCACGGACCACCACTGTCGGAGTGGGAGAGCAGCTGCGTAACTCACCTCGTGCCGCGGCCCGTACAGCGCGGGGAAGCTGCGCAGGTCGGCCAGCAGCTGGATCACGTCCCGCTCCGCGGCCGTCACCTTCAGCCGCTCCAGCGCGCCCAGCCACTGTGCCAATTCACACGAGCATGCAATTCTCCTCAACAAGCTGGATGGTTTATTTATTTATCTACTATCATGCTATTAATGCTCTATAAAAGAACCTATAACAATTAGCTTATTGCCAACATTAAAACACTCAATGATATTATGATCATTGTATCATCCAAACGCGTGATATTATGAATTTCAAAAAAGAACATACTCATGCAATGACGTTTTCACCAGCAGATCGCAAAATTTTTGAAAAAAGAACAATAAATTGTAGACTAATTCGTAATTTCGGATTCTAGTCTTATCGTGTTATAACACGATAAGACGAGAATCATCTTTCGATTCTACTCCCGATAGAAGTAGGTGCAGGACACCATATGCCGAGATATGACCACAACTGGATAATATGATTATTTATGTTAGCAACATATACTGTAGTTGATTTAGTGATAAAGGTTAAGCAATAATTAGAACTTATTTAATCAACACCTTTGTCTTATTTGCTAGCTATGTATATGCTTATTGCAAAATAAAGCTTTATGTTATTCCTTAATATATCCAGATATTTAGTTATTAATGTTATAGCGGTTTTAAATGTTACCATTGAGTCACTTAATAATATCATTTGAAATTTATAATATATATTCTAAATAAAGATGTTTTTCCTGGTGGTATCCAGATTTATAATAAAAACGAGGAATTAGTCAGAGACCTTGGCGTTGAGCTTGGGCCGGGGCAGCGAAAGCAGCGGCACGGCCAGCGGGTGCAGCGAGCCGACGCGCTGCGGGAAGTGCAGCGCGCACACCACCGCGCGGCCCGCCTCCACGTGGCGCCGCCTTGTGCAGCGTACCCAGTACGCGCGCACGCCCGGGTCGAATGGCAGCCTTTGCAAATCAAACTACATAAATGACGGCTCGTTAACTATCAAATTCAGATTTGTTGTTTGTATTTAAAACTTATGTTTTAAACACAATGATTTCGTTTAGAAAAAAAGAATATAGTCCCTACTCAATATACACACAGCGACATTTAGCAACATCTATGTCACAATAATCCAGATAAAAGAGGCATAGCCCAGCTGTAAGTAAAGCAGTTGCAGCTAAATAAATAAATAATATCATCTTAATCATAATCAATGCAATGTAAGACAACAATATCAGCATATTAATTTATACAATTCATACATGTATGCATATACTCACAATTCTTTCCCATTGGGGTGGGCAAAAATTAGTTTTCCACTTGCTACTAACCAAACATACTTCCCTAAGTATGTTTGGTTAGTAGGTTAGTAGCAAGTTTAGCAAGGAAGCTAGGGAGCTTCCTCCAGTTTCGTGAAAACTTTATGCAGGCTCATCAGTTATAGATACTTTTGCCTTCCTTCAGGAAATTTCCCAATTGACCAAAGTATTTTCATTTAGGTTGTCCCCTACCAACTTCTCTATTCACATTTGCCTTGTAAATTAATTTTTTCAGTATTTCTTCATTCATCCTTTCAATTTATCCAAGCCTATAATATATACCCTTCTTAATTTGTGTCACTACATCTTCTTTCACACCACATGTTTCCCTTGACACATTATATTTTAGTTTTAACTTCATTGTCACTCCAGCCATTGCTCTTAAAGCTCTCATTTCCGCTACATTATTCTAGCTTTTATCCTTCTTTTGCCACACCCAACACACTACTATATATTAGCGTAGCGGGGTTAAGTATGAACTATTGTGTGTACTTGCTTATGTTAAATAATGTTAGTGAAGTATGTGGCTAGTAAGTGAAGTATAAAAGAAGGAAACCATAATTATGTTTTGCTCCTTAGCTCAATACATGTGATTACAAAATATAGTTATTATGTATTAGTTAATTGTTAGTTATTAGATATAATAGAAGATACCTCAATGCACAGCCAGCTGTGCCATTTTTGACATGGCTGGGCTGCTAATAAAAACATTTATAGATGTATTCACTTTGTGTCCTGCCGTTACTCTTCTTTCAATACATTTTTTTACTAACATAACAATTGCTAACATTCTTCACACAAACATATGCTCGAGTAACTCTATCTCAGCTATTTCTGCCACAAAATAACAATGTCTGCATTGCCTTGTTCTGGTATGAAGAATAAAATAGTGAAATTACTTCATTCGAAACCTTACTTAACATTATTAACTGAAAACAATACTCACGTATGCCGGATTATATTCGGTTTTTTATCGTTTAATGTGCTGCAGCCCACGACGCTACATCTACTCTGTGATAGTGACATATTGCAAATGAATTAAAAATTATTTGAAAACGAATATTTTTAACGTTTTAGCCAAAGGTGGTCCTATAAAATCACATCAAGGTACATAAGTAAACATTTCAATACGCAGTTAAAATATTGATAAAAAATTATTTCAACGATATGATTATTTTTCTAATTGAATTTCTAATATAAAAGAAATTGTGATTTTAAAAAATACAGCACGAATTCATCGACTTTTTGGATCGCTGTTATTGAATTCACAGATGCTATACTATTCTATTAGTTGAATTCATAGAATACATTTACTCTTGGTTGAATTGGATTTGATTAGTTTTTTGTAGGTTATACACCACAAAACAATATTACTCTACGATTATACATAGACTAGTTAGATAATGTTATGACATTTAATTTAAGGGATTCGTTCCGATTGACGATCTCAGTAATCGTATGCGATATAACTTTCTTCTTATCAGTTAAAAAATACGTTATGAATGCGTAGTAGGAAAAAAATTTGACGATTCAAAAGAGCTTTCTATAAAGTCATATTTGAATACAGTTAATTTTGATTGTGATTTTGAATACGTATTGTTTGATTTTCAGTTATGTAAAGTACAGTAAGACCCCGCTTAACGCGGGGGATACGTTCCATCAAAGTAGAGCGTAGTGCGAAACAGCGCTAAACGAGTGGGAGTGAGAACATGTAAATATTGGGGTCAGGGGAAGATGACTAGGACTAGGAAATTGGTTAGGTATTAAATTTAAGTATGTTTTTTTATAAAAATAATACCAAATATTTATTTCTTAAAGCCTAAATTAATACCACATTATTATTTCTTTTCACCAATTATGGCAGCGGAAGTAAATAATTTTTTACCCCAGGGGGGTACCAACTCCTCCGTATTTGGAGAATCCCCCCTGAGCTACATAGCTCAGGGGGGAGGGCAACATTCCGCTCAAAAGAGGCAGGGGAAAAAGGCGGCGAACCATACCCCAATCCACGCTCCACGTGGATTTTTGCAACATCAGGGGTATACATACCAACCTGAATCCCGTTCACCACCATCTCGAAACGGAAAAGCCGGCCTTATTTTTTCTCACAGAGACGCAAATATCCCAACCCCTCGACATCGCATATCTGCGCTACCCCGGCTACACCCTGGAACATTCATTCGTCCCGCGAGCCGGTGTATGTGCTTATGTCAGGGAAGATATGTGCGTCCGTCGCCTCAAAAACTTTGAAGCCAGGGATCTGTCCACCTTATGGCTCCGCGTAGAATGCGACGACCACCCGCGCATTTACGCGTGCGTGTACAAATCTCACAGCGGTAACGCCGAATCGGACCGACTCATAGAGTGCTGCCAAACTGCGATCGATTCCTTACTCGAACAGACTCCCTCAGCCGAAGTCGTGTTGTTGGGTGACTTCAACGCCCATCACACCGAGTGGCTCAAGTCTCGTAGCACAGACTACATGGGAAAATCTGTTCATGACTTTGCTTTGGCTTACGGTCTGTCTCAATTAGTCGCCTCACCCACGCGAATTCCAGACTTAGACGACCATACGCCCTCCTTACTGGATCTTATGCTGACTTCACACCCGGACGGTTACATAGTCTCTGTTGATGCACCTCTTGGCTCCTCGGACCATTGCCTAATACATAGCACTGTGCCTCTCAACAAGTCTATGAGCTCCCAGCCCGTGGCTACCCGTCGGGTCTGGCATTACAAGTCAGCATATTGGGATGGAATGCGGTGCTTCTTTGCATCCTACCCATGGCAGCGAATTTGCTTCTCGCGGGAGGATACTGACGATGCTGCCGAATCCGTCAACGATGTGATTCTTCAGGGAATGGAACTTTTTATTCCAAACTTTGTGATTCCCATCGGCGGTAGTTCTCAACCCTGGTTCGGTCATTCCTGCAAGTCGGCAGCTCGTCGAAAACAGGAGTGTTATCGAACCTGGGCGGGAATGGCGGCGTCTGACGATCCAAACGCCAAATTCCATAAAAAGAAGTACAACTTCGCTACAAGATCTTACAAGAGGAGCATCGCCAAGGCAAAGTCATCGTTTATAGGGCGAATTGGCGAAAGACTAGTGCTCCTACCGTCTGGTACACGTTCATTCTGGTCTCTTGCCAAAGCCGTCCTAGGGAACTTCGGTCGCTCATCAATACCACCCTTGCACAAAAATAATGACTCTCTGGCCCACACTGCAAAGGAAAAAGCCGAACTTCTTGGTAATCTTTTTGCATCGAATTCGACACTGGATGACATGGGAACATCACCACCTACTCTACCGCCTTGTGCGAGTTCAATGCCTGATGTCCGGTTCTTTCAAAGTTCCGTTCGGAAGGCACTGTTTTCCCTTGACATCCATAAGTCGAGTGGGCCGGACGGCATTTCACCAATCGTGCTAAAGGTTTGCGCTCCTGAGTTGGCACCGGTACTCACGCGCCTTTTTCGGCTCTCCTACACCACTGGCGTTGTCCCGAAGTCCTGGAAGACAGCCCTAGTTCACCCGATCCCTAAAAAAGGTGAACGCTCTGACCCGTCCAATTATAGGCCAATAGCTAGCACCTCTATCCTCTCTAAAGTAATGGAATCCATCACAAACCACCAGCTCCTAGCATACCTGGAGGAAAACCAGCTGATCAGTGACCGATATGCCGAGGGATCGGGAGATATAATTATACTCTCGTTTATGCGCAGAACGATTTATTTTGGTAACAGTAAGGCTTATATACTAATATGGTACGTGCGTATTTCTAGTTTACTTAGCACCCTTGAGATGACTATCTCAAGGAATATTTAGTCTCAATACGTGCACGTTCTCATGACCGGCACAACCGACAATACGGTTTCCGTAGTAGGCGATCAGCTGGTGACCTTTTAGTGTACCTTACGCATCGTTGGGCGGAGGCTGTGGAGAGGAAGGGGGAAGCTCTTGCGGTCGGTCTGGACATAGCGAAAGCCTTCGATCGAGTGTGGCATAGGGCTCTACTTAGCAAACTTCCAGAGTACGGACTATCTGGGAAATTCTGCACTTGGGTCACCAGTTTTCTTTCTGGGCGTAGCATTAGAGTCGTAGTTGATGGCTCATGCTCGGAACTCCAGCCCGTGAACGCTGGTGTCCCGCAGGGATGCGTGCTGTCTCCCACTTTGTTTCTTCTGCATATCAATGATTTACTGCGTAATTGCGGTATCCATTGCTATGCAGACGATA
>JAYEAL010000625.1:0-25175 GCA_036419045.1 Scirpophaga incertulas
GACGAAGTCCACGATATATCGAATATCGTTTTTAAGAGTACGCCCACAGCATCGTATGTGCAGGCAAGCATAACAAAAAAGATTATAAAAAACAATTATTATCATTTAAAAAGTCTTCAATTTTGTAACAGCCATTTCACATTAAGCAAAATTTAATGTATCATTTTGAATTTGTACAATTGTAATTCAATCAGACCTACTGGTAACTTATTGAACATTTTTATACAAATCACTATAGAACCCTTAATTAAGCCCCTAAATGAAAAGGGAAGGAAACTTGATATCTAAGCCCAGCAGTGGGCTAAAAAGTGGGCTAAAAGGCACTCACCAGACAAGCGACAGTGATAATCTTAAGCCCGAGCATTATGGACAACCCAAATGGTTTGCCTGAACATTTAGCAGAATGCTATTTATATGAAGGAAACTTCAAAGTTACAAATATTTGAGCAGATGCGAGCAATGCGTCAATAATTTATAATGAATATTAATATAATAATTATTTTCGACGTAAAATTTTTCTTGCTTGTCGATCTCGTGTATGTCGCGGTCTAATTTCGTATTATGTCACTTTACTGTATGTCTGTTTTAATTCAAGTATTTGTTTAAGATCGTTAGCTGGGAAGTAGGTTTTATTATCTATACTAATATAAAGAAGTAAAGTTTGTGTGTTTGTATATTAGTTAAATTGTAAGGGATAATTTCGGGATCTACTGAACCGATTGTAAAAATTCTTTCACCAATAGAAAGCCACATTATTGCTGAGTGTCATAGGTTATATAAAAACCCAAAAATAAAAACGCCTTTACGTGGTAGTCCGTTTTGCAAAGTGAATCGGAGAAAAACGGTCGAATTAAAGCGTTTCTTACGAACGCTGCCTTAACTATGAAAGATATATTGTTTCGTAAACGTTAACCACTTAAATTCAAATCATAAGACGATTTCGCGCTCCTATTCCCTATTCGTTAGTTTGGTATTGCACGTGAAGATATTCTTTGAACAGTTTAAAAACAGCCAATAGGCAGAGCGCTAAACCTGTCGCTCATACGTTTCGTCCAATCAAAACTCTGCAACCGCGGCGCTGTGTCGCCGCCTGGGGCGAAAGAAGAAGTGTTGTAACATTTTTTGTAGTGTAAGGACATCTTTGATCGAGGCACTCGTTACCGTTTAAACTTTTAAAAATCAGTAGTTTCAAAGTGAAAACTATTTTGTGTGAACTCCTAAACAAAACACTAAGACAATCGTGAACTTCATCGTCCACCAAAAAGGAAGAAAGCTGGAATACAAAAGGAAGAAAGTATCTTAAAATATAGACTGGACGGCGCGCCGTTAAATAAAACGAAAATTGGATAAACGTAAGTTCTTATTGTCTGTTGGAACTGTCTCAGTTATTTTCACGCTGCAGTATCTTTTCTTTTTTTCTAATCGTAACTGCCACCCAAATGTGCGAAGGTACAACAACCGCGCACATATATTTTTGAGTTCTAGAAAATAGACGTCGAGCTTGAAAATGACTATAACAAAAGTTAGACAGCGTATGTCTAACTTTTATATTTAAGTTACAAAAAGTTTTCTTTTAATATTACGTTACAAAAAGTTTTCTTCTAATATTATATTGGGGGTTGACGTTGTTCGCTTCCGTAGGTCTTACTCTCGATACCCTACAAGTGATCCCCGGGTTGTGCTAAACGAACAACAACCTTACCGTTGGTAGGCTCCGGTCGTGGCTGGTCACCACCCTCCCGACTAAGCCGAGCCGCCAAGCGGATTTTCCGTGTTCCGGCTCGTAGTTGAGAGTAGCCATAGCAGAGGATCCTCGGCCTCATCTTCACTTTCCATCAAGTAAGATGGAGGCCAAATGCTTCTCCAGCATTCATAAAAAAAACGTACAGTATTATATCGCCTTCCGGTCGGCATGTCGACGGAAGCTTGTCAGCAAAACTGAAGCTGATTTGACTGCTGAAGCTCAGCACGACTTTACCATGTCAACTGTGCTGGTATCGCCTTCCGGTCGGCGTGTCGACGGAACGCGTTAAAAAAACGATGGAGCGAACAAGAAGCAGTCAGGTTTTGGCATCGTGTTCGGTGAGCATGTATGATACTGCTACGGTTCTTTGCTTGCTGTTGAATCTTGTTTCCGCTATGTCTGCGTCGCACAGAATGGTGAAGGAATATCTTTTTTTTTAGAGGGTAATGCACCTGATGCACTGTGACACCGCGCTGGCTAGGTGCGGCCGTGTGTGGGGCTCGTCGGTCTGACAGGACCGGCCTACCCACTAAAACCCCCCTGAAGGTCCATGCGGGGGACATGGCGGGGTGCGCTTTCGCCATTCAGTGTGCTCCGGGGCCGGCTGGACCTAGATCTGATCAAGCCAACGCCAAGAGAGGGACTGACCGAGAACCCCTGGCAGTGTTACCAACTCTCAAAAATATTTATTCCTAAAGTTTGTGTCAAAACCCCTAAAATCGCCTTAATTATTGAGTTGTCCCCCTAAAAAATATTTACAGTAGACGCTCTATACAGTTACGCTTTCGGGGGTAGCGTAACTTTTAAAAACGGACATTCAGAGGCGTAATTAAGAGATTTGTAGCCAATAGCCAGTTAGAGTGGGGAACTAATTTCAATTTGAGGGAAAGGTAACTTTTAAAAACGTGACCACAGAGTGGTTGTAGAATTACGAACTAGATGTTATAAGTCGGTAGGTCAAGAAATAAATATTAATGTTTTTGTTGGCTACATTGATTCACACGAGAGCCATTTGTAAATTTATCTTAAAAAAAATTAAAAATATAAAGAGTCAAGAAATCCTAAAAATACCCCTAAAAATTTCAAGTCCCTAAAAAAATCCCATCTCACTTATTTAGCCCCTAAATCTAGGGGGAAAACCCCTATGTTGGGAACCCTCACCCCTGGACAGTCCCCCAAACGGAGAGACATCACCACGGCGTGCGCGGTAGGGTCATTAGGCGAGCACCGCTCTTGCCTTATCCTGATGAAAGAGTATCTGCTTCGACATATATATTATACATATATAAATATTTTTAATGAAAATATACATTAATAACCATGACTAATGTACGAATGCTCGTATTAATCACACTTACATCTGTCCCCACCGGGACTCGAACCCGAGACCTCGGAGATGGCGATACCTTGAAGCCAATGTACTGTTGTGATAATCAGGTGATCTCTTTGCTTGTTCGCCCCATATAACATAAAATACCCCTTGATTCGAAGACATATTTGCATTAAAATTAAACTTATCAATGCAGACATTCTACAAACTGTCAAAATACAAAAACTCTCATTAGCGGTTAAGTTTGCGCACTTTATTACAGTATTTTTATTTGTGTAACATTTAAAAATTTTCTTATTCAGCGCCCGTAAAATACGTAGGCTAATGCGCAAGCAAGGCGGTTATTCTTTCGAGTAACACGTCAGATAGTTTAAAATAGTCAATTGTTTATGTGTTAAAGTAATAACGTAGCGAATTCCTCACTATTTATTAAAATAGGGAGGTTTCTTCATTACATCTAACTTCATAAAAGGGGTTTCATCACAGCCTATATTCGTGTCAACTGAGAACATAAACCTTTTTTGTTGTTACGCTGAGATAAGTGCATACTTTGAGAGCCAGTGGTTATGTGGGGCTCTACTCCCCAGAAGGGAGAGGCCTACTCACTAAAATCAAATCAAAAATGTATTCTTCACAAGTGGAGACTGGAGGTGGCTGGAGACCTTGCACTGGAAAGAACCAGCAAGAATACCAGCAAGGGCAATTTTTTTTTCTCCCTGTGTCATAACAGAGTAGTCAATTCGAAGCCGGCTTCAGATACACAGTCTGAACCGAACCTCCGATAAAAGTTAAAACAACTAACAAATATATATTTCCGTCACAAGAGTCATATCGAATTAAACAAATCTGATATCTATACTTCTATACTAATATAATAAAGAGGAAAGATTTGTTTGTTTGTTTGTTTGTTTGTAATGAATAGGCTCCGAAACTACTGGACCTATTTCAATAATTCTTTCACCTTTGGAAAGCCACATTATCCCCGAGTAACATGGGCTACTTTTTATCCCGGAAAAATTGTCAGATCCCATGGGATGGGTCATAAAACCTCGTCATAAAACCTTCGCGCCATAAACCGACTTCCGCGCATATTTTTTTTTTTTTTATTGCTAAAGTTGACAAACAAGCAGGCTGCCCACCTGATGGTAAGTGGTAACAGTCGCCTATAGTACATGTGGTTCCCACGAGATTCGCAGCAAATCTGCAAAGCTCATAAGAACCACAGTGTACGTTGCCAACTTGTGACATAAGATGTAAAGTCACAGTACCCAGTAATTTCACTGCTTATCTTACCCTTCACGCCGGAACACAGCAAAGCGAACCCTGCTGTTTGGCGGCGGAAATAGGTAAGACGGAGGTACCCATGCAGACGACCCTGGTACAGAGTCTACCTCCTAGTAAATATGTAGCCGTAGGCAAAAGCTATGACCCTTAACCCACTACCTACCCTAACCCGCTACCGTGGGAGAGCCATGCTTCGGCACGAATTGGGCTGGCTCGACCGGAGTGATACCACGGCCTCACGAAAACCGGCGTAAAATAGCGCTTGCGCTGTGTTTCGCCGAGTGAGTGAGGGTACCGGAGGCCCAACCCCTCCTTCCCCCCTTATTCCCTTTTAAAAGGCCGGCAACGCATCTGTGACTCCTCTGGTGTTGCGGGTGTCCATGGGCAACGGTTATCGCTTACCATCAGGTGATCCGTTTGCTCGTTTGCTGCCCTATCCTATAAAAAAAAAAAAAAAAAAAAAACTATAGACCCAATCCCGAAATCCACGCGGGTGAAGCCGCGGGCAGAAAGCTAGTTATATATATGTCGGCTCTTCGCTCAGGTTCATTGCGAAAGACTCAGACGCAAATTATAATCTTGACACTATTAAGCGCTAAAGGATAATAATCCCCGAAAGTTTTTTTTTTCCTCAGGAGAAGAGGCTGAGAATCCTCAAGGATACCACCCCAACGGCAAGTGCTACGATGATTATGTCGGACTCCTGGTGAACCGAGGCGGCTCGACCCGACAGACCTACCGACTAAACTCAGCCTAAGCCGTTGGTTCTATTGACCCTATGGGTTGACGTGATAGGGAGGCCGCACCGCAGGAGAGGCACGGTCAGTGCTGCCCTATAAAGAGAGGATATGCGCTAAAAGAGCCGCGGTATAACAAAGTAGCTCTGGCCTATGTTGATGGGAACCTACTCCTGGCTAAGCAGGAGGCTGCCGAGAAGGGGATGGCAAGGGGCGCGACGGCTCAGACGCCGCAGCTTGCAGGTCTTGAAGGTCCTGCGTTGATTGGGTAGACGACAATTATGAAATTCTATATATAATAAGAGTACTCTTTTAAGTGAGAAATATTGTAGAACCAACAGTACACCTACACCTATTACTTTTGAAGATACATCGCCATGTTTGCGGCGCTGTCGCGGGTCGCTCAAAAACGCTCCATACTAAAAACACTGCAATCGTGACGTCATAACTCAGTATACTCGCCTAATTTGTATGAGCGTATAAACTAATTTTAAAATAACTTTGTTATTTGTACGTTTATAGGTATACTTATATTTACGTTATATTATACTACTAGCTGACCCGCGCCCACTTCGTTGGGCATAATATTAATAATCCCCGAAGCGAGCACGAAAGCGAACTGAATTAAACCCGAAGCCATCGCGCGCCGTCCGCTGATGATGATGATGATGATGATGATGATGACACTCCGCAATAATGTGGCTTTCTATTGGTGAAAGAATTTTTAAAATTGATGATGATGATGATGATGATGATGATTTAAACTATCCTATCTCTCAAGTTGGATCGAACTGCACATGGTGTGCGAATTTTATTATAATCGGTTAAGTAGTTTAGGAGTTCATTGAGCACAAACATTGTGACATGAGATTTATATATATTAGACTAGACGTCGCTTGCTTGCCGCGGGGTGCAAGCACCCCGCGGTGGGGTGGTCCATCCTGGCTTTTTTTTGAAGAAAGGGTGGTCTGTCAAATTTTGAGGAAAAATGTCTTCTTTTTTGTCACAGATTTAGACTGCGGTCGCGTGAGATGTTGTCTACCCCTTTTTTTTTAAAAATAAATAGTGGTTTGATTGCGAATCGGGGTAAAACTGTTTTAAAATTTGACTGTAAAACTGACAACTTGATGTAAAATGTTCGTCATATACTGGCAACAAAGTGCTTCAGAAAGCATATTATAAACACTTGTGAAGAACAGTGGCCAATTAAATTCTTAGAAAGCACATTGTGACCTCATTTACTTTGCAAACATGTTTATTATGATGAAGTATGATTAAATTAATCTTGAAGAAATGGCACAGGTCTAGATATCATTCACATTTGCTCTGTTCTTATGTATTACCTAAATTAATAGTTCTTTATTCACAAAGCGTGCTTAATTAAAGTTTAATAAAAACTTTGTTAATCCTTCGCAAGATGGCGATATTTTCCGATACCGAAATCTCTTATTTCAATTTTTTTGTGCTAGATGGCAGTATTAGACCATTTTAGTAAAGAAATTAAAATTAACTATTGCAAGGTAAAATATCTATTTTAATAATTAAGTACATACGACGACTTCTTTGTTTCTGGACATGTTTAGTATTGTAACGTTTTTGTATCTAGTTGGATATAAGTTTTCTACCAAAATGCAAATATACATAACAATTGATTAAATGGCTATTGCCTGTATACATGGAGAAAATGTTCTTTCTAATTTGTAATTTTTATTTTCAAAAGCATTTATGTATGTATGTGAGTCTTATTAAACGCTATTTGTTTTTATTTTGAAGTGTCTGATTGATCTTCAACAATTGCTTCGTAATTTTTACTATTTTTTAAACATATAAATTAACAATATATTTGTAAGCACCGCATTGATTTGTGACTGAAGTGAATGGTAATTTTTTTTAAATATGTAGGTTTTAAAACTGAATGTGTGATTTCGTTTACGCTTAATATTAAATTAATAAAAACATTGTCGTGTTAATTAGTTTTTTTTGCATGTTCTATTTGTTCTACCATCTACTATGTACCTAGATCAATATTTAATATAGAAAACATATTCGTGTTAAATTCTATCTGATAAAAATTAAATTTCATTCAAACACAGCAATGCCATTTTAAAAACACGAATTGTGAAATGACAGAATCGTTAGTAGATATTTTGACAAATTAACATTATTTTTAAGGAAAGCTATATGAAAAGAACCCGTTTACAGTAAAACAATATGAGCACAGCAGATAAAATGTTAAAAATACAAAGAGAATATATACTTCTTGTGAAATTGTTATTCATATTGTTCGCGTCTTGAGCATGCTATACGAACTATCTTGATATTCTAAATAAATAAATAATCCTTGTTGATGTAAAAAATATATTTATTTCGTACCCTTGATAATACACAAAATACTTGATAAACGCTTGCTAATGACAATGCCTTGTTTGCAATTGCACCGAAATAATGAGTTAAGACAAAATGCTGACGCCGACATTTACTTAGGTATATTACTTATGACTTATACTTTTATTCATAGAAGTTACAAATATTTAAAATAAATCTACGGATTAGTTTTAACCATTTTGAAAGAAATGATGTTAGCCAGGCAAACGGTGAAACAGCATCGACGAGTTTATTTACTTAATAAAATGTATTATTGACACATGGATGGTTCAGTACTTGTCTCATCACTATTTTTTAATTGAGATATTTTTACATTCATCCAATGCTCTTACAATAAAGAAAAACATAGAGAAACAATTTATGTACCAACGTATTGAACACACACTGCAGTCAAAAATAACACATTTGTCAGATAAATTAGTGTCCTTTATTTATTTTAAACATTGCAGTATGATAGTATGTACAATATTATGATTGATTGTCATGTTAATTTCTATATGCTCACTTTTTAAATGTTATAAGTGTCCATTAAAATACGTATATGGTACCAATTTAAAAAATATATAAATCTTTGACGCTATTTGTTAATAAAAACATTTAATAATTATTATTTACAATATACAAAATGATTAATATACTAAATACAAAACAATTCTTTTTTGATACTCTTAATTAATCGAATCTTCAATATCTTCATTATATTATGCATCAGGAGCATCAGGACCTGCAAAAATATATAGATGTTAACCATATTATTTTAAAATGCACCAATAAATGTTTGCAATGTTATATGTCAGGAAAACACATTAACTATGTAAAACATATTAAAGGCACAATACTTGTTAATAAGTTTGATCTAATTGGGTGGAGCATGGTGGTGATAACTTTGCCCATACAAATTTTAAGTTCAAGATACTTATATTAGACATTCAACTGTAGGTTAGTACTTAATTTTTATTTTAGTAATTTTCAATGTCTCTCGAGCATTTTAGTTATTAATATACTTATTTTCTAATTCAGCCATACAGCCTTTAAAAAAATTGTTTGTGAACGTTAAACAACATATTTTACAAAAATTCTTTAGATAAAATTCGCGTTGGTTGCTATTTTATCTTATAAAAAAATCTGGGAAAATTCTCTTAAGTTTAACTGTTAAGTTTTCATTGCCGAACTGTGCGTAATGTGAATAAATGTAATAGGCATTTTCTTAATTGGTAGTTGGCCAAATCATCTCTATAGAGTTATATAACAATTACAAGCAACACTGTTAGAATAATAGTACATTATAATAATACAAGTGAGTAATGTTGAAAATCACTTTCGAGGCTGACATTGAACGCGAATGCAGCGAGTGCTTAATATTCAGCCGAGAATGTAATTTTTAACTGCTTACGAGTGTTATACGACGTTTTTCAATACCATTGCGAGTAATTAATGCAAACTTTATAGGTCAATAAAAAATTATTTTGACAATTTGTGAAAGTACAATTATAAAAATTATACGTTGGATTTCCACCTTCACCGCCAGTCATTTCTGAAATATTCGTTATTATTTCATTCGTACAATCAATTTCATCGCTTGATGACATTTTTGATATAAAAATCTTAACAAAAGAAACAATGCAAAATATCTACTTGCAAAAAAGTACTGAAAATTGAAAAATGAATGGCGTGTTTTTTTTTTTCATCGACTGCTTTGTGCGCGAAACACTAAGGTACGCTTATACAGCCAAAACAGCAAATTATATAATTTTTATAAAATAAATATATTCTTTTAATATTTATGTACAACTTCTATTTAATAGTTGTAATTTTAAATAAGGTTTTTATAATTGTATATATTTAAACAGAGTATAAAAAAAATAATACAGAATAATTATTACTTCGATTTTGATGTCTTGGTCCGGCAGCGTTAGTAGTGGTGGCGGCAGCAGTTTATTTCATTCAAATTATAACTTGTGTCGTAGGTCTTCGGCATGAAGTTTAGTTATTTCTTATATTATTTATTCCAGTCTTTATTTATCTGGAATTATATGAAATGTTAACAAAAATAATCTCGTTATATTCTCTGAAACGATTTCCCTACATGTTGGCGTATGGGTCACGCCTTTAAAAACAATTTCTACCTATGATGAAATTATTGTTTTTTTAAGTGAATTGTGAAACAATGTTCAATAGTGAAATAATATATATTTGTTATGCATTGGTATTACACATAGAAATAACATTTACTATATCAAATGTAAATAAGTATTGACATGTATATTTGTGTATTAGTTGAAGTTAACAAACCGACTTATTAATATAATTTAAAAAAATGGTTATTGTCATTAAAAGCAACAATAAAGAAAAGCTTCGAATCCAATCAATGTTATGAATATTGATTGATTATTAAGCGTTTGTAGTTAATAATTAATGTTCAATTGATTAGGATTTTTAGTTCGCATTAAAAAAGAGATCCTGTAACACGCTTGTTGCGTGTTCATCAAACTTTACATGTTGAACTTAACACAATTCTTATAATGGTTTTCGTAATGCAAACGCACAGCATCACGTGTTAATTTTTTATACATATTAAATTATATACATAACAATATATAAAAAATAGCAATTATAATGCAAATAATTAATTGTGTAAATTCTCGTACCTGTATAATGTGTTACAGATTTTTTCTTTTTATGGTTAATTTGTGCATATGAAGAATGCTATAGCCTCAAAGGGATATATATATATATATATAGTTGTAGACATCTAATTTTTCTTAGTTATTTTGAATATATTCTGTTATAACCTGAAAAATACAAACAAATTAATACTAATAATAAAAATGTATACTAATATGTATGCTTTGAGAATATATTTGAATAACTTTAACGCATAACATTATTGGATATAGATTTTTCAGATATAGAAAGAAGATTTGCATTTCTGTATTAGCAATTGTTGAAATATAGGTTTAAGGTAAAATTTTATATTGCATTTTATATCTTGCAACAAATATAATTTTAGTAAGTTCACTTACTTTATTATATCGAATATAGTAAAAATCCAGCTTTGCAACAAAGTGAACCGCTGATTTGGTGACGATAGCAGAAACTGGATTTCAGCAACATAGAACCGATCGATCTGGAGATTTTTCAAGGGAGACCCCCTATGTCCTAAAGAGAAATATATATATCAATTTTTACCCATCTGGTTATATTATAAATGTTTTATACTTAACTTATAATTATTAATAACTGCATTTTCTTTAATTTGTAGCTTCTTTTATAAATATCACCTATCTTATCTGTGTCTGCATAATACTATTTATTTTCTGCATTGGTTTTCAAATAGGGATGGTTGGGGTCGATCCAGTAAAAACTCATTGGTACATCCAATGTGTTTTTACATTTGCTGTGTATATTTATCCGGCGCTTGTATAGTGAAAGAAATTATCGAGAAGACACCTGCGGAACACACGTAAAGAAATTGAAATGTATATTTGAAATCTATAATTCCCCACTGGACCTGATTGATTGAGGTCCTAACATATAATATTAATAGGGCATAGCGCACTTGTGCTCTTCATTGGGGACGGTCGCATATAAGTTATATGACTGTATGTGTCGTAATCTGGAAAATAATAAAAAGATTGTTAGTATAATAAGAATAGTCGGGATACCAATATTACAAATGGAAAAGTCATTGATATTGAATTTGTATATAATTACTTAAATTAAAGGATTTTTGGAAGCCTTTTAATAAGTACGTCTACTATTCTTTAAAACTGTAAATTTACATGTAGACTTATAAATAATGAACTAGACGTCGCTTGCTTGCCGCGGGGTGCAAGCACCCGCGCGTGGGGTGTCCATCCTGATTGTGTTTCAAAAAAGGGTTGGTCTGTCGAAAAATGGTGAAAAAAGTCTTCTCTTTTGTCAAAAAGAAGTAACTTGTATACAAAATTGTCTACGTTTGAAAATACACTAAAGGAGTTATGGATTTGTGGTCGCGTGTGTGCCGCGAGGTGCACGCACCTCGCGGTGGAGTGATCTATCCCACCTCTGAAAAAAAAAAATGGCGGCGGTCGGTCGAAAATTGATAAAAAATTATCTCCATTTGTGTCAGAAGAAAATAGAAAGTTTGTGCGGTCGTAAATACACTAAGAAGCTCACGGTGAGGGTGGTCGCGTGAGTGCCGCGAGGTGCACGCACCTCGCGGTGGTGTGGTCTAACACACTACTGAAAAAAAAAATTGGCGGTCGGTCGAAAATTGGTGAAAAATTGTCCCCATTTAAGTAGAAAAAACTGAAAATGCGTGTGCAGTTTAAAATGCACTAAGAAGCTCACGTCGATTGTAGTCGCGTGAGTGATGTGGTCTGCTCCACTTTGAAAAAAAATTGGCCGTCGGTCAATAATAAAAATTAAAAAATTGTCTCCAGTTATGTCGCAAAAAAATTTTAAAAGTCTGTGCAAATGTAAACACACTAAGAAGCTCACTGCAAGTGTGGTCGCGTGAGTGCCGCGAGGTGCGCGCACCTCGCGGTGGTGTGGTCTATCCCACTACTGAAAAAAAAAAATTGGCGGTCGGTCGAAAATAGGTGAAAACTTGTGACCATTTATGTCGCAAGAAGCTAAAAAACTGTGTGAGGTTGTAAATACACTAAGAAGCTTTACGTCGATTGTAGTCGCGTGAATGCCGCGAGGTGCGCGCACCTCGCGGTGGTGTGGTCTATCCCACTACTGAAAAAAAAAATTGGCGGTCGTCGTCGAAAATTGGTGAAAAATTGTCTCCATTTGTGTCAAAAGAAACTACAAAACCGTGTACGCTTGCAAAAACACTAAGAAGCTCACGGTGAGTCAGGTCGCGTGAGTGCCGCGAGGTGCGCGCACCTCGCGGTGGTGTGGTCTATCCCACCTCTGAAAAAAAAAATTTGCGGTCGGTTCGAAAATTGGTGAAAAATTGTCTCCATTAAAGTCAAAACAAACTGAAAATGCGTGTGCACTGCACAAATACACTAAGAAGCTCGCGTCGATCGTAGTCGCGTGAGTGCCGCGAGGTGCGCGCACCTCGCGGGGTGGTGTGGTATCCCACTACTGAAAAAAAAAAATTGACGGTCGGTCGAAAATTTGTGAAAAATTGCCTCCATTTAAGTCAAAAGAAACTACAAAACTGTGTACGGTTGCAAGAACACTAAGAAGCTCACGGTGAGTCTGTTCGCTTGAGTGCCGCGAGGTGCGCGCACCTCGCGGTGGTGGGTCTATCCCACTAAAGAAAAAAATAAATTGGCGGTCGGTCGATAATTGGTTGAAAAATTGTCTTCATTTAAGTCAAAACAAACTGAAAAAGCGTGTGCAGTTCAAAATACACTAAGAAGCTCACGTCGATTGTAGTCGCGTGAGTGCCGCGAGGTGCGCGCACCTCGCGGTGGTGAGGTCTGTCCCACTACTTGAAAAAAAAAGAATTGCCGGGTCAGTCGAAAATTGGTTGAAAAATTGTCTCCATTTAAGTCAAAACAAACTGAAAAACCGCGTACGTTGCAAAAACACTAAGAAGCTTACGGTGACTCTGGTCGCTTGAGTGCCGCGAGGTGCGCGCACCTCGCGGTGGTGCGGCTCACTATTGCGTTTATCAAATAAAATCTTGTACAGTTGCAAAGCGGCACATAAGCATATCGAGGTAAGTAAAAAAAAAAAAAAGAAATTGTCATTTTACTATAAATTACATTTGGATCCGTTCTACTCTTAAAACCCTTCCATTTGATACCCATATAGTGAAAAGCGCAAAAAAATGTCAGTCGCCATGTTGGATCGGCGGCCATATTGAAATTTTTGAAATGTCACTTAAGGCGTCGTGTTCTACTCGTCAAGACCTTTCATTTGATACCCATGAAGCCTGGGTTGGAAAATAAAACCGGTCCACCATTTTGAAGGCGGCGGCCATTTTGAATTTTTTTTTAATGCCTGTATCGTGGCTGTATTAGACACTTAAAACCCTTTCATTTGATACCCATGGAGCACGGGTTAGAAAACAAAAGTGGTCCGCCATTTGAGAGCGGCGGCCATTTTGAATTTTTTTCAATGTCTCGGACGTGGCTGTATTAGACTTGCAAAACCTTTCATTTGATACCCATATTGTAGGGATTACAATACAAATGATACTTGCCGTTTTGGACCGGCGGCCATATTGGTTTTTTAACGTTGCCACCAAATGGTTTCGATAGTGCTAAAAAAATCATTTCATTCGATACCCATATCACCGTATCGGGATTGAAAACCGCGAGAATATAGCAAAAAAAAAAGTTACCATTACAAAATGGCCGCCAGCGCCGCCGCCATCTTGAAAATGTCAAAAGCCAAATTTTTCCAGTGTAGTAGACTAAACCGCTCACCGATTGGCGGTGACTGCAGGCGCGCAACTGTCATCGGTTCGCGTCAAAAAATTCGCAAAGTCGCCGAAACCGAAATCTGCCACAGCGCCCAGTGTTGCCATAAATCTGGACCAAAATGGTAGTAAAAGTGATCAGCGAGGCCCGGTCGACCCGGCCATGTGAAAAAAAATCGAAAAACACGCGATTTACGTTCTCCCCAAAATCTGGAAGAATACCCCAAAATCGGGGTAAATTACCCCACCGTTCGATGCGGCTCACCGAGCACTACAAAAGGTCACATAAGGTTGTCAGTCGAAAAACGCCGGCAACCCCACGAAAACCGCGGTTTAATTTTTTCGAAATTGCAACTTTTTACAAAATGGCCGCCGGCGGCGCCGCCATCTTGAAATGTCGGAGTTTCCGATTTTTCCCAATATCTGCACCGTATACGGGGTGGGATGACGTTTGTCCCGCGTCTCCAGCTCACCCCGGTCTGGGAGATCAATTCGGGTCAAATTCGGTCTGCGAAAAGTTTCCAACCTCCGTGGAGGCCAGTGTTGCCAGTGTAGAAAAATGAAAATACCAGAAAGTCATAGAGGCCCCGCCGGCCTATAGGCCCATGGTATGGAAAAAAATCAAAAGTCGTTATTTCGATTTTCGCCTTTCTGGGCCCCTAGGGGGAAAACTACCAAAAACGGTAGAAATTTTCTCCCACCTTGCAACACTGCTCGCCGAGCTCCACCCCCGCCCGGAACATTTCACCCCGGTCGGAGGCCGCCATCTTGGCGAAAATCCGGTCCGAAAATCGCGTCAAAATTGGCGATCCAAGATGGCCGCCGGCGCCGCCGCCATATTGTCTATTGCAGCGCGCCGCAAATTTCCCGAAAGTCGAGGACAGTCCCGACCAAAGCAAAAAAGAAAATCCCGGAAAAAAACAAACGCCGCGCCGGTCGACGGTCGCAAACACGGGTCGAAACGGGTTTTTCAGTCCAAGATGGCGGCGGCGCCATTTTGTTTTTTCGCAGTTTGACAGCGGCACTGCATGCCTGTCAGATATAGAAAACCCCCCCCCCAAACGCCATTAAAAACGGAGTCGATTTGGAAAAGTTGACATCTCGCGCCGGCCGCCATCTTGGATTTCAAAATCGAGCTGTATCCGGGTAGATCGGAAAAAAAATCTAAAAAATTCCACCCAAACATCAAAACACCCAAAACACCCTCTAAACACCTCAAAAACACCCCTGATCAGTGAGTCAGTCAGTCAGTGAGTGGTAATCGAGCTTTATATATATAGGAGATATAAAAAAATGTTACATTTAATGTGAGAATGATAGAAATGTGTTCGTTTCATTAGAATTACGTAAATAATAATTGCTTGCTAATAATAATTTATTAGAAATCTAAAAACAATATAAATTAATAATTAAACTGAAATTTCTATATTGACATACTTTCGTGAGATATAAATTGCTGAAATCAGATAATTATAGTATAAAAACGGCCATAATCAGTTGTAGTCGTCTACCCTATTGATTAGGGGGATCGCTAAGGACATGTCATGGTCTGCGTATCCACTGCCGATTTTGGTTGAAATGGTTTGGCATTGATCTATAATTTGCTGACTCCCGAATTAATGAGTTTGGGTACTCGTCCGCGGCTCTGCAGAACCGCTTGTTAGGTTCGAGTCAAATACAATTCATATTTGTTTCTAGAAGTAAAGTTAAAATAAGTATAACAAGCAACTAGCTGTTTGTAAATAACTACAATTGTAATTTAAAAACAATTTTAAAGTTGTAAATTACATGAAAATACTTTCTATAATATAAAGTTTGTTAATTTAAACTTCCGTTGAGCATCAAAAATAGTTAATGAAAACGCTAAAAGCACTCTATTGTAGCAGGTGTTATTTTGCGGAAGTCCATTGTATTACAAAGGATATTGGTTACGTTTGCTGATTCCGCGCAGTTGATGATGACTTGTCCAACAAGCAAACAAGGTCGACACGTGTTTCGTCTCTCAGCGAGACATCTTCAGGAATTGTTGCCCGCTCGGTGTCTCACGAGCGTCGTCGTCGAGAGACGAAACACGTGTCGACCTTGTCTGCTTGTTGGACAAGTCATCATCAACTGCGCGGAATCAGCAAACATAATCAATATCCTTTGTAAACGCTAAAAGCAATAAACATTTTTTTTAATACAAGCTTTTATTAAATGCGCTAAAAAGAACAAAATAAACTTTTACATATAAAAGCTTGTCGCGAGATTTATAAAAGTTTATTTTGTTCATTTTAGCGCAGTTAATAAAAGCTTGTAATATTTTTTTTCCATTTTTAATTTTTTTTCCGATTAAAAAACCAAGATTAGAAAACCCTTTCATTTGATACCCATATTGTAGGGGTGCATTATAATTAATTGGTCCGCCATCTTGGTGAAGTCCGCCATATTGGATTAAGAGTGACGTCATATTATTTATCGAGGTGTTCTTTGCAAGCCCTTTCATTTGATACCCATATTGTAGGGGTGCATTAAAAATATTGATCCGTCATCTTGGTAATGCCGCCATGTTGAATTTAGAATGACGTCACACACATAACCATGCATTGCCATCCGATTTACACGTGCATGCAAAAGGAGATGTCCTCTTATTACAAGGAGGTTGGTTTTTTGTGATCAGCGTTAACTAACAAACACCAAACTACATTAAATTGAAAGCCGAAAAAATATGAAGTATGAAACAAATAAAAGAAATATTTTTACCACCCCCAATTATTTTTAAATAAGTAAAACATGTTTTTAAGAAATATTTCATTATGGCAACACCTTAATGATGTTTTTATTATCTGTGACTACCGGTATCTTACTCTATGTTTGATATTTTCCGTTGAGTTATGACATTGACAGTAGGTGCCTGACTTGTCAGTTGATTTTTTATTAATATTTTTTTCTGACTCTAGATAACATACATTAAGTAACATAGCAGTCCCTATATTTTGTTAGTTAAAAACTTCTCAAATTTAGAAATATTCGGTTCATTAAAGCAATTATGTATGTATTTAGATTTTTAAAAGGCTTGTTGATAATTTTTTAAGCAATGTGTAATTATTGCATTAAAATAATAATAATAATAATTTATTTCAGATTCATCATCCATATAATTGTTAGTACATTTGTAAACTTTAAAAATTACTGTTAGTAAATTAAACTAATTTAAATTAAATTAAATCAAATTAAATCATACTAAATCAAATTAAATCAAATTAAATCAAATTAAATCAAATCACAACATAAATCAAATTAAATTAATTTAAATGAAATCAAATCAGATTAAATTAAAATAAATAAAATTAAATCAAATCAAATAAAATCAAATACAATCAATAAAATCAAATGAAATTGAAATTAAATCAAATTAAACGAAATTAAATTAAATTAAGTTAGAACATTATTCTTATGTACTATTTAATAATAATAATAATAACAATATAATTTTATACATTTAGTGGCTATAGGTATGTAGACTCAAGCATCGCATCAGCAACGGAGAGTCCCACCGCTCAGAGAACGCGCGTAATATACTGTTTGGGCTGGCGCGGACGCGCGAGAGTAACGACCAACTACGCTTGCGCATTAGTGTGTAGAAACAATTTATTCTCGCTTCAGCAAACATAGAGGAGGCACTACAATATCGCGCCAGCCCAAACAATATCCTGAACGCGTTATTATATTGCACGCGTAATGAGCTGTAGGCTCTCTGAGTAAAGTCGAACCACAAGTTGCAGGTGTAAAAGGTCTGACAGTATGATTTGAATAAGGCAAGTTTTACTTGGTCACTAGACCGCGCGAACCTGCGGGCCAACATGTTGCTGCGTATACTTAGAGCCCTACGTTCTCTTTCAATATCTGCATCATCAGATAAATTTTCGGTTACCCAATGTCCCAAATATTTGAATTTCTTTACCCGTTTAAGGGCAGTGCCAGAGAGAGTCACATTTGCAGGCAAGTCATTACAATTTTTTGAGCTAGTTCTGAATACCATAAGCTCACTTTAGTAGCATTATACTTAAGACCATGCTCGACCGCATACCTTTCGCATATACCAATCAAAACTCGCATAGCGCCAATCGAAGGGCTCAGCAGCACCATATCGTCAGCGTAACTTAAGTTGTTGACACATACGCCATCTATGTGACATCCGATGCCGGTACTACTGAGCTCGCCGACCAGCCGGTTTATGTAGAGGTTGAAAAGCTTCGGCGAGGTCAACCCCCCCTGCCTTACTCCGCTTTCCAACCTGTACACATCTGTACGCGCGCCAGCCCATCTTACACTATTACATTGATTTTCATACCAATACCTGAGTAGGGAACATAGTTCAGGTGGCAGCTGGGTTTCACACCGTAACTTATCCCATAGTATGTTATATGACACCATATCGAATGCCTTAGATAAATCCAAAAAAACAGGCATAAACCGGTGTCCTTCTGGTGGTATAGTATTGAACAGTCTGTTTGAGACACAATATCGCACTTTCAGTCGACAGTCCAGGCTTAAACCGAACTGTGAATCATATATGTTAAGGTGTTTACTCAAATGCCTGTCAATCAAACCGTCCAATACTTTAGCTATGACTGTCGCTAGAGATATAGGCCATAATTGGACAAATCTGAGGCGTCACTTGTTTTATTTTTGATAATAGGCACTATAATAGTATGCATAAGCTCATCAGGCAAGAAGTTATGAGAAATACATAAGTTAAAAAACATGGCAAGTACTCGTGGCAGATGCACACCCGCATATTTGAGATGTTCAATACTAAGGCCATCATACCCGGGAGACTTTCCTCTAACCATTTTATTAATTACAGATGCCACATTTTCGCGGTGATTCTAACAGTAAGATTTGTATACTGACGTTCCTCAGCTGCCTGTCGCAATGACTGCGATTCGACTTTAAAATGTCGTCGAAATGCGTTGGTAATATCTACGGGCTCATGGAAACCCGCAACGCTCAGAGGAAGGCTCGGCTTTGGATTCAACTTATTTGTATTTCTCCAAAATTGAACAAAATTTTTATCACAATGATTTTTACAAAATATGTCCATTTTTATTTGTTGTTCATGGTCCTGATAATATTTTAATTTTGACTTAAATACTTTACGCGACTGACCTCATTATATAAGTATCCCGATTTAGGTTTTCCGTAAGACACCCAGTAATGAAACCAAAATCGAGCCTCCCCATGAGCATCCGCTACATATTTATTCCACCCTGTGACACGCTTGTGTTTACTACGAGAAGGTGTCGTGTGACTAAACTCAGCCGCCTCTTTGAGTATAGATATAATATTAATATACATATTATTGATCACATCCCTATGCTTACAGTTCGAGCACGGTCTATCAGCGCAGTTGCTAAATTCTGTAGGAAAATCAATTAGCCTCAGCCTTGTCTGACAAAATTGTAAAAAGCAGTCAATCTGCTCACTATCACGTTCTCCCCATGTTATTTTGTTGAAATTGTAAGAGTGTGCAACAATTTTAGGTTTTATCATGCCAAAATTACATTCTAACAGTAATGGATGGTGATCAGACCAATATGTGTCATAAAGTACCGAAGCAGACACAACAACCCTACGCGCTGCGTTTGTGACCACGCAGTGATCAAGCCAGCGCCGGCAACCATGAGCGTCACTCACATACGTATATGTATCGAGCGGTAGCAATTCAAGATCAATACAACACCAAGTCTGATCAACACAAAAGTCCAACAGTTCACTACAAAACAGCTCACCCGGGTGCGCGTTGAAGTCTCCCAGCACTAGCACAGTCTCGACGTTACTACTCTCAATTACAGCACTGATTTCACTTAGACAGTCAGTGTACTCGCTGAGGTTATTTACTGATGCTGTCGGCATATATATCGAGAATAATAATATGGAGTTATTTGCAACCTGAATTTTCACAGCCGTTAAACGCACACTATTGCACTCTATCACAGTCACAGTAGGATATGAAGACTTACGCCACAGTAAGGCAACTCCCCCGTAAGGTCTGCCGCGAAGAACTCCGTCTGATATGTCTACGGCTGACTTGCCTGTATATGCAAAAATTGTCGTCTATGGTCCCTAGATAGGATAATCTCATACGGCATTAGCCAAGTTTCTCTTTAATGCGACGATGTCTGCAGAATTACAGAGCTCCCTTACGCATTGGATCGACCTAGTTACGCTTTTACAATTAAACGAAACTATTTTGTTGTATTATTCATTCAAATTAGTTTTTAAAATCCCGTTGATTGCACAATGCCTGTTTTCTTTTTACTAAACTCATTAGAATCTTCTATAAGGTATCCCTTTTGGCCAAAAGTCCTCTTTTCATGAGTAGTTCAAGCTTACTTCTAGAAACGTATACCTTGTATGCATCATAGCCCTTGTCGGCATACATATCAATTTTTTCCAATCTTGCTGTATAGTTAGCTACTTTTTCAATATATGTTACAATGTCCGACGCAGACGTCTCCTTCGATACATTATAAATATACATGGGTATTATAATATCCGCCGCTTTAAATTTACAATTAATATCCGTTACAGCTCTTCCTCTATTGCATTAAAAGACATTTCATTTTTATTATACTAGAATACGAAATGATTAAAAATCGGGGTCTTGAAAATAACATGATTTACGGCGATTACTTTCTTAGAGCCTTCTATCGAAATAATATCAAATTTACCCGAGTTAGTTACTATAAACCAATATGGGACGTCTCCTTTCAGCTCAATCGGAGACCGGGAAGTGGGTCAAATTAAGATTCCAAGATCTTCTTACATACATAGCTTACAAGTGAAGCTAATATAAAAACTTGTAAAAAGAATTACTTAGATCGGACTTGTGGTTCCGGAGATATGCAAACACAAACATACAAACATTCATACATACAGGGAAAATTCGTTTTGAATAAATGTAATTACTATGTGTTAAGTACTTTGGTATAATTTGCTAATTACTCGTGCAGTCATCAATAGTAGGTAGTCATTTAATAGCAATATAAATTCCATAAACAACAGACTGGAGACTTGACAACCACAAGGAAGATACGCAAGCCATACACAGTTAAGTAAATATTATGTTACAAGTTTTATTTTTATCGCTGAATTAGTGTACATATCGTATTAAAATTACCATTTGATTACATATTTTGGACAAGGAGGAAAGAATTTCGGTGTTATTGTTTTCGTAGCAATCTGAGTAATCGAAAATTAGGAAAAAGTATCTGACTAAAGTCTAATCATTAATTCACTGGAGTAAACTGACGTTTACGGTGTTACCACTTTATGATGAACAGAAAATAGTGTTGTGACTAGAATATTGAAATCAAACTCACTTCATTCAATTTCATTCCGTCCTCAAATCACATTACTCATTTTATTTACTTTATCAAGAAATCTTAATCCAATTTTGTTTAATCGATGTAATAATATTGCATGGTACCTTTAGGGCAAATAGGTGATAACTTTGAAATGGCCGTAATTACTTCAATTATATATATGAAACTAGACGTTCGCTTGCTGCCGCGGGGTGCAAGCACCCCGCGGTGGGGTGGTCCATCCTGACTGTTTTTTCAAAAAAGTGTAGTCTGTCGAAAATTGGTGAAAAAAAGTCTTTCCTGACTGTTTTTTGAAAGAAAGGGTGGTCTGTCAAATTTTGAGGAAAAATGTCTTCTTTTTTGTCACAGATTTAGACTGCGGTCGCGTGAGATGTTGTCTACCTCTTTTTTTTTAGAAAATAAATAGTGGTTTGATTGCGAATCGGGGCTAAAACTTTGTTTTAAAATTTGACTGTAAAACTGACAACTTGATGTAAAATGTTCGTCATATACTGGCAACAAAGTGCTTCAGAAAGCATATTTTAAACACTTGTGAACAGTGGCCAATTAAATTTCTTTAGAAAGCACATTGTGACCTCATTTACTTTGCAAACATGTTTATTATGATGAAGTATGATTAAATTAATCTTGAAGAAATGGCACAGGTCTAGATATCATTCACATTTTGCTCTGTTCTTATGTATTACCTAAAATTAATACCTAGTTCTTTATTCACAAAGCGTGCTTAATTAAAGTTTAATAAAAACTTTGTTAATCCTTCGCAATGATGGCGATATTTCCGATACCGAAATCTCTTATTTCAAATTTTTGTTGCTAGATGGCAGTATTAGACCATTTTAGTAAAGAAATTAAAATTAACTCTATTGCAAAGGTAAATATCTATTTTAATAATTAAGTACATACGACGACTTCTTTGTTTCTGGACATGTTTAGTATTGTAACGTTTTTGTATCTAGTTGGATATAAGTTTTCTACCAAAATGCAAATATATACATAACAATTGATTAAATGGCTATTGCCTGTATACATGGAGAAAATGTTCTTTCTAATTTGTAATTTTTATTTTCAAAAGCATTTATGTATGTATGTGAGTCTTATTAAACGCTATTTGTTTTATTTTGAAGTGTCGATTGATCTTCAACAATTGCTTCGTAATTTTAACTATATTTTAAACATATAAATTAACAATATATTTGTAAGCACCGCATTGATTTGTGACTGAAGTGAATGGGTATTTTTTTATATATGTAGGTTTTAAAACTTAATATTAAATTAATAAAAACATTGTCTTGTTAATAAGGTTTTTGGTTTTATTGCATGTTCTATTGTTTCTATCATCTACTATGTACCTAGATCAATATTTAATATAGAAAACATATTCGTGTTAAAATTCTATCTGATAAAAATTAAAATTTCATTTCAAACACAGCAATGCCATTTTAAAACACGAATTGTGAAATGACAGAATCGTTAGTAGATATTTTGACAAATTAACAAAAAACCTGTTTACAGTAAAACAATATGAGCACAGCAGATAAAATGTTAAAAATACAAAGAGAATATATACTTCTTGTGAAATTGTTATTCATATTGTTCGCGTCTTGAGCATGCTACACGAACTATCTTGATATTCTAAATAAATAAATAATCCTTGTTGATGTAAAAAATATATTTATTTCGTACCCTTGATAATACACAAAATACTTGATAAACGCTTGCTAATGACAATGCCTTGTTTGCAATTGCACCGAAATAATGAGTTAAGACAAAATGCTGACGCCGACTTTTACTTAGGTATACTACTTATGACTATACTTTTAGTCATAGAACTTACAAATATTTAAAATAAATCTACGGATTAGTTTTAACCATTTTGAAAGAAATGATGTTAGCCAGGCAAACGGTGAAACAGCATCGACGAGTTTATTTACTTAATAAAATGTATTATTGACACATGGATGGTTCAGTACTTGTCTCATCACTATTTTTTAATTGAGATATTTTTACATTCATCCAATGCTCTTACAATAAAGAAAAACATAGAGAAACAATTTATGTACCAACGTATTGAACACACACTGCAGTCAAAAATAACACATTTGTCAGATAAATTAGTGTCCTTTATTTATTTTAAACATTGCAGTATGATAGTATGTACAATATTATGATTGATTGTTATGTTAATTTCTATATGCTCACTTTTTAAATTGTTATAAGTGTCCTTTAAAATACGTATATGGTACCAATTTAAAAAAATATATAAATCTTTGACGCTATTTGTTAAAAAAACATTTAATAATTATTATTTACAATATACAAAATGATTAATATACTAAATACAAAACAATTCTTTTTTGAAACTCTTAATTAATCGAGTCTTCAATATCTTCATTATATTATGCATCAGGAGCATCAGGACCTGCAAAAATATATAGATGTTAATCATATTATTTTAAAATGCACCAATAAATGTTTGCAATGTTATATGTCAGGAAAACACATTAACTATGTAAAACATATTAAAGGCACAATACTTGTTAATAAGTTTGATCTAATTGGGTGGAGCATGGTGGTGATAACTTTGCCCATACAAATTTTAAGTTCAAGATACTTATATTAGACATTCAACTGTAGGTTAGTACTTAATTTTTATTTTAGCAATTTTCAATGTCTTTCGAGCATTTTAGTTATTAATATACTTATTTTCTAATTCAGCCATACAGCCTTTAAAAAAATTGTTTGTGAACGTTAAACAACATATTTTACAAAAATTCTTTAAATAAAATTCGCGTTGGTTGCTATTTTATCTTATAAAAAAATCTGGGAAAATTCTCTTAAGTTTAACTGTTAAGTTTTCATTGCCGAACTGTGCGTAATGTGAATAAATGTAATAGGCATTTTCTTAATTGGTAGTTGGCCAAATCATCTCTATAGAGTTATATAACAATTACAAGCAACAGTGTTAGAATAATAGTATATTATAATAATACAAGTGAGTAATGTTGAAAATCACTATCGAGGCTGACATTGAACGCGAATTCAGCGAGTGCTTAATATTCAGCCGAGAATGTAATTTTTAACTGCTTACGAGTGTTATACGACGTTTTTCAATACCATTGCGAGTAATTAATACAAACTTTATAGGTCAATAAAAAAATATTTTGACAATTTGTGAAAGTACAATTATAAAAATTATACGTTGGATTTCCACCTTCACCGCCAGTCATTTCTGAAATATTCGTTATTATTTCATTCGAACAATCAATTTCATCGCTTAATGACATTTTTGATATAAAAATCTTAACAAAAGAAACAATGCAAAATATCTACTTGCAAAAAAGTACTGAAAATTGAAAAATGAATGGCGCGTTTTTTTTTTCATCGACTGCTTTGTGCGCACTAAGGTACGCTTATACAGCCAAAACAGCAAATTATATAATTTTTATAAAATAAATATATTCTTTTAATATTGTAATGTAATATTGTAATGTAATATGTAATATGTACAACTTCTATTTAATAGTTGTAATTTTAAATAAGGTTTTTATAATTGTATATATTTAAACAGAGTATAAAAAAAATAATACAGAATAATTATTACTTCGATTTTGATGTCTTGGTCCGGCAGCGTTAGTAGTGGTGGCGGCAGCAGTTTATTTCATTCAAATTATAACTTGTGTCGTAGGTCTTCGGCATGAAGTTTAGTTATTTCTTATATTATTTATTCCAGCCTTTATTTATCTGGAATTATATGAAATGTTAACAAAAATAATCTCGTTATAATTCTCTGAAACGATTTCCCTACATTTGGCGTATGGGTCACGCCTTTAAAAACAATTTCTACCTATGATGAAATTATTGTTTTTTTAAGTGAATTGTGAAACAATGTTCAATAGTGAAATAATATATATTTGTTATGCATTGGTATTACACATAGAAATAACATTTACTATATCAA